>JAAAKQ030055905.1:0-16040 GCA_010016005.3 Zanna intricata | reverse complement strand
CCATCTTTTAGAAATGGAATGTGTTTTCCTTTCGATATTAATTGCAAGTTGCACCGGAAAATGATCACTTCCATACAGAACATCTAAAACTTGAAACGAGTATCTCGATGCTATTGGTGCACTTATAAGTGCTAAATCTATACAGGACAACGATCCGTCTCTGGCATTAAAAAAAGTTTTGGAGTTTTAAAAATGTCTATGTGTAATTTAATAGGCATTATTATATATGTCTATTTGTAATAGATTTGGTGAAACATCTGATTCTTTAATATTAACTGATAATTATAATTTAGAATCGTATTATTTTTGGATTTTCGTACAAGAAAGTCATGTAGTGTCCACATCAGATTTTTTACACTAAAATTAACATTAAGCTTAAGACCGATTTCCTTTACTTAATATTCATTTAATTATAATATCCTCAGTATTAAATTAACACTTGTAAATCGATTAACGTTAAAAAAAACTGGCTTCGCTCTATTTTGTAACTTCTGCATTCAGTAAATTTGGTACTCATTTCATCAAAGCAATAATGAGACACAAAAATCTACATGAGGTGCCACTAAAATTTTATATAAATTATTAGCTTGAACATAATCGGATTTATTTTAAAAATAAAAAATAAAATAAACTTTTTTACATTTCTTAAAAATATCTGATCAACATAGATGATTAACACTATACTATACTATTTGATCACCAAAACTCTTAAATACTATTCTGTCGTGAATTATCACTATAGCGCTAAGAGATACAATGTTATTTACACAGTTTTTTTTAAAAATTGTTTAATTGTCTCTATTTTCATTCATTAAAGTACAATAAATATTGTTGAATGCAAATTAAATGCAACCTAATTAAAAAGTAATTAACTAATTTTAATGAAAAATAAAATCTTTTGAAGTCCTTTTTCTAAACTAATAATTAAAACAGTAATTAAAAAAAAAATTAAAAAATAAGGAAAAATTTATGAACAATTTTACTAACGTTAAAGACAAAAAAGAAATTTATTTTTTATATTAAAAAATACAATTCAGATAAAAGGGGCGTCTATAATACTTATATTTGAATTACGTATACCGTTTAGGCTTTTCATCATGATCCTATTGGCAATTATCCATTGAGGACTGCAATTCATTTCATATCGAAAGAACATAACTGGCCTTTATTATGAGATAAATTTCGTATCTTTTCCGTACAATTCCATTTAGTTTTAATTAAAGAGATAAAGGCAAACTTTTTTAAAAAAAGGTTGTTTTTACCACCTTACTCGGTTATAACATTTTGTATAATGTTATACCATTTTGTATTAATTAATCGGTTATAACATTTTGTATTTTGAAATTTGCTCGTAAAGTTGCGATATTAGTCGATCGAAGAAAACGAAATATTAGTAAATGTGATATCCGTGATTGAACAAGAAGTTGAAACTGGAAAATTAAAGAAAATGTTCTCTTTTTTTTTATGCAAAACAATTTATAAAATAATTATAATTGAGTACATAATAACATGTACGCAATAATATTTCATTATTACTAAAGCATTTCTCTTGGTGATTTCACATCGCCTTTGACATTCAACTGAGTAAACTAATGGAAATTAGCATATATATATATATATATATATATATATATATATGGTTAAAATTTAGACGACATTTAACTATATAAAAAAACCCACCCACTATGGTCATCACGGAGACTAGTTGTGCAAGACAATATTATTACTTTCAGAGAAAGCAAATTTCGTTAATACTACTTGTACGTCTCTCTTTATCTGCTTAGCCTCCAGAACTACCGCAAGGTATTACTTCAGAGGATGAATGAGGATGATGTGTATAAATGTGAATGAAGTGTAATCTTGTACAAGCTCAGGTCGACCACCTCTGAGAAGTGTGGTTAATTGAAACGCAACCACCAAAGAACACCGGTATCCACGATCTAGTATTCTAATCCGTATAAAATTTTTACCTTTACTAGGATTTGAATCTTAGAACTCTCGACTTCGAAATCAGCTGATCTGCAAATGTCGTGTTAATCACTAGACCAGCCCGGTGGGTTACTACTTGTACGTCAGATTTACATAGATTACAACAAGAAATACTTCACAGACAATATAAATCAACAAATTAATATCCTCTAATTAAAAGTCACTTTTAAAAAAGAGTCTCTGAAATTGATCAACGTTCAATATGTTAATAAGTCAAAAAACTCTTCCAAAATAATTAAAAATTTTTAAGATTCAAGAAATTATTTTTCATTACATACTTTTTTTGTGTTTCTTTTCTTCTTCATACGTTGAATATACTTGTTAATTTTATCGTTTCAATGTTTAAAAAAATGATAAAACACAAACATGACATGACAATGAGTCATATCTCATTTGTATGTTACAAACTTTTTGTTTTGATGACGTCATGTTTTGATTTAACCAGGTCCTATCTCAGTAAAGAGTTTTCGGCAGTTTCTGGCGTGAAAAAAAAGTGTTTACCGATTGTTGTGGAGGACAGATGTGCAGAAACGTTACTGCCTCTTATAACGAATTATATTCGGCCATGATCGGTAATTATTTCTGACGAAAAGCGTGCGACCGTGGTATCTACCTATCGTACTTTCAAAACCTATCGGATAGTTATAAACACCAAACGGTCAATCGCTCGGAAAATTTCGTTGACCCGCAAAAAGGAGCGCCCACTCATACGACTAAAAGTACGAGGAGGTAGCCAAATAACAGAATAGAACTGATTGCGTCACCACAAGAACACGGCTCGAGTCGTTATCTCCTTGAAGTTATGTGAAGCCAGCACTACTAAAATAGCGATTTTTTGTTTCTGAGAGATATTGTTGTTTATTGGTCTCTGCAATTAAATACAATCTCTATAAGACTATAATCAGCAGATTATTGATTACAAAAATCATGCACATATAAACACAATCATTAGTAACATTACTAAATGATAAACTTAATATCATCAACGTAGTATCAGTGCATGTCAGCGATTTCTCTCGCTTACAAATAGCCACTAATGAAATGACAAACTTGTCGCTTTTAAATCTTTCAGTTACACCGTAAACAATGATTTTTGATTAGGTTATACTTGCAGAAATGTATAAAATTAAAACCTACAGGAGTTTCTCTCTACTTTGTTTCAATCTGTTTTGTTATAATTGTCACAGTTGTTATAGTTAGCCGACCTGAGATTTGTACAGGACTACACTTCATTCACATTCATACATATGATTGTCATTCATCCTCTGAAGTAATACCTTTCGGTAGTTCCGGAGGCTAAACAGAAAAATAGAGAGGTCAGTTGTATCAATACATTATTATGTGCAGCAGTAATAATTATAATTTAATCACTCCTGTTTATAACCAGCAGGATAAGCCAACTAAATTTATATGGTTTAGTTATAAAACACAAAATGTTGCCAATGTGATTTATTGTTTCTAAACAGTATTATAACAAAATTTTATCTTCGTATGATAAATATCAACAATAATATATTTCGCTGTATTAATATATATTATAACCAAATCGATAAGTCTGTATAAAAAAATGTTCCCTTAAAATGTCAAAATCGCCAGTTCGATCACAATGATTCGTTATCGAGTTTGCTTCTTAAATTTGATGAAAGCTGGTTTGGAAAAATGGTTTCCGTAACTTACTTAAGAGTTGTATACAAAACTTACTACGCTACAGTTGTATCTGCATGTGTGTATGCTAGAGTGTATTTTACTTTAGACTGTTTTAACGTACTTTTAAGAAATTTGGTACAATTTTTTTGTAGAAGAATTTACTAGCGATATTTTTTCATTGGAAGAAAACGATTTTTTTTATAAAACATACAATTAAAAAAATAATTGAAATTAATGAGATATTTTGAAAAAGAAAAAAATTTACAAAATTTGAATAAAATTTTATAATCTGAATTATAAAATAATACTAATAGTATAAATTATAAAATTAATACGTTTTTTGAATGTTTCAGTTAATCAACTTCATTTTTCTCTTTAAAAGAGACATTTTCAGAGTAGGAACAGTTTTTGAAATTAATTTTATGTTTTGGGAAATGCTATAATAGACTAAATTCTCTACTTCTTAAATAGCATAAAACATTCAATATTTTCTTTTTTTCACTGATTAAATCTCTTAACTTTTTTGTAACAGAATTTAAAAAAAAAAGAAGATTTAAATAAATTAAAATCTTTTTCATGAAATACACGTGGAGAGGTAGCGATAGTAGGGACTTTATCCCCGCACAAGGTGTCATTTCAGTCACCATGGCACCAAGCAACGCTACTCACACATCTTCGTATGGAACGTTTTTTCAAAAAAATAATATCATGCTCACGCAGAGAAGATCCATCAAAATTTCACTGTTGGCCGTCATGGTCCTGTGGTTTCTTGTAATACGATCAAGTTGCAGGTGAAAATTTCAGGAAGGCAGTATCAGTATAAAAAGAAAACTATCGATAATAGCGTTATCTCCATGAACATCGGAGAACATCGGACACGTAAGATTGCGATTAAAGCTAACCCTCCTTTCAGCGTGTCTACATTCCTCCATCCTGAACAATTCCGATGGAACTGTCGGAAAATGGAATATTTGATTTGATTTGAATTTCTACCCCTAAAAACAGATTGTTGTTTAAATATTGACCCCTGTGATTAGGAACAACGCCGAGTTTTCGCAAAACGATGTCGGAAATGTTGACAGAAAATGACAGAAAGTTGAAGGAATGACAGTAATACTCATAAGTATTGAAACCAATTTCCATCTGACGGATTGGGTTAATTAACAGAACTTCCGTTACAAATTTTAGACAGTTTCATGAGCGTACTCTTATACAAAGTGTGACCCTTTGTGGTGTTGTTTTGGCGAAGTTTGGAATGAAGTCCCGTAATTCTCTGACGTATGCGGTCAGATTGAATGAAAAACGGTACACTTTGCTCCAGAACAAGTTGTATAAACCTAGCCGAACTGTAGTTACAACAGGCAACTGCTCAAGGATTTCGATGAAAATGTTAAGGAGAATGTTTCTGAAACGTTCGATTTCCCTATGTAAAGACATCACCTGGTCATTCCGTTCATCCGATCATTTGGTATGCGACTTATTCCTATGTGGTTATTATAATCCAAAGTGTAAACCGGGAAATCACGTGCACTACGTGAACTAAAGTCACTAATTTAACGCGAAGTGGCCGCCATATTGGAATGTATACTGCTAAATGTAATGAGGTAGGTTTGACGACTGACTTCAGCAGTGTGTTGGCAAAAATGGACATCGTTTGCAAGATGTTATTGTACGCACTTAATGTTATTATAACAACAAAAAAATTAAAAAATGATTTTTCCACAGTAATACAAGTCGCTTTAAGTCTAGCAAATGAGTAAAAATCTACCGTCCGTCCATCTGTTCCGGGAGGACGGCTAACAGAGTTTTTTCCACTTCCTTTCAAAAAACGAAAAAACAAAAATGAGTAAAAATGAACACTTTTAAATTACTGTACACTCATTACTCTACGGGATTATTACAGGATGAAAAGTTTCAGGTTTTTTATCTTTTATACGGTAAAATTTATGTAAATTTTAATAGGTTTATCAAACCATTTAAAAAGTTTTTTATCATCTCAAACTTGATAAGATGGAAGATATCGTAAATAAATAAAAAGTAATCTTTTAATTGGTAATAATTTCTTTCATTATTGTTCCTAGTGGAAAATAAACTTTGAACTCAATTCTAATTTCGAAAAATTTAAGCAACAACGTTGTCATATTTTTTAAAACGAACACTATAAAAATGAAATTCAATGAAATATTTAATACCAGGTTTATTGATTAAAGGATGTATCGTAAGTCTACAGGATATGTAACTTAATTAAAGAAATAAAATTACTCAATATTTTATTAAATGAAAATTATCAATTCTTAATATTAATCAAGCAATTAAAATTATTTCGCAAATTATAATAAATAATTATAAGAAATTTAAATAGCTATTATTGAATTTGATGCAATAAATGATGGAAAAATAAAGTTTATTATAAAAATTACAAATATTCTGTGTCCTTAATTTTAAAATACTTTTAAAGATAGGCTAATCAAAGTTCAATATCCTAACATCCGTTTAAAAATGATCGATTAAGACTTAATAATTTTTTCATCCGGTAATTTTTAATTAAAAAAAAAAGGAAAGTAAGATATATATATATATATATATATATATATTAAGAAATTGTACGTTACATCACTTCAATATAAAGACATTTATTTTCTTGGTCGATTACCATTTAGTTCTTTCACTGAATACATTTGTACGATTCAAACCAACATTTTTTCAAGCCATTATATTTTCCTGAAATACACGAATTATTCGGAGAGACGACTACGATTTTTTCCTTAATCGTGTGAATGGACAAATTATTTTGGAATTAGTGGCGGTATCAAGAGGATCTCAAAACCCAAAAACCCAATAGGGAGACACGTAACTGGGAACCCAGGGCTCTCGGGCAGGGGTAAAGTTGTAAAAAATCAGTTTTTTCCGTATATCTCAAGAAATATGCTTCGGACAGTTTAGGACAAATTTTTTTTTGTCTTTCCAAGTTCCACAATTGTTTTTAATAATTCTTTTGTGAAAACAATACCTTTAAAAAGAATAAGAAAAACGCATAAAAAATAGTACTTTTTTGTACTATTGTACAGTATAATTGTTATAATATTGTACAGTATAAAAAATAGTAAAAATACAGTACTACTGTATTGTATTGTATAAAAAATAGCAACTAATTAATTAGAAATTAATTAAAACGTTAAATAAAAAAAAGCAACAACTTTTTCACAAAAAAACATATTTATTGTAAGTGTCGAGTAATTTGTGTGGAGGTCGTATGTCATTCGCTGTTGCATTTCCTTAAGAGCAGATACGTAGATAGTTACCAACGGGACTAAAGGGTAATCAAAAATCAGTTTTTCCATATACCTTGAGAAATATACGTAGGATAAAAATGTTTGATGTCAAGAAAAATTACTCTTATAGTCGAAATAGAATAATAAGAACATACAAAAAATTGATATTTTTTTAATATTTAAGAAAGGTGTCTTTCATAATTGATTTTACCTGTAAATGTGTTAATTGAACTAAGTTTCTTTGACAATGAAAGGCATAAAGCTACTATTTTTATCCATTTTTCTCATCTTTTGTAAAAATGATTGATTACATTAAAAAGCGTTAAAGAAAAAATCGTCAAGCTTAGAAAGAAAAAAAATATTTGTTGTAATTTTTTTTTAAATAGTGAATAAGGTTTTCAAAATACGATTAATATCTTTAAAATGCTCACCTCTGAGTCGTCACAAATTTAGTCTCTCTTTAACACACTTTGCGAGGTTAAAATCAATGTTTCTTCGAATATTGCTTATTTCAGCTCCAAAATTGTTTTTTTAGCTCTTTTAATTTTTGAGGTTTATTTACATAAACCTTTTCTTTCAAACAATTTAAAGAAAAAAATCAGGAGCCTTCAAATCCGGTGACCTCGGAGAACAACGAAAATCTAAACTTCTGAAACTATACGATTTCCAAATTCTGACCTAAGGAACTCCATTTTGGCTCTGCTGGTGTAGCTGTAGCTCCATCTTGTTGGAAACAGGCCTGTTTGACGTCATCTCCAAGATCCGGAATGAAAAATTCCTCAAGTATTGCTGATATTTATCGCTATTCACTGTAACAAAAAAAATTCTTCAAAGATCTTATTGTGTCAATTTCCTAAAAAATAACCGGACCATAGATTTCATTTTTGAAAAAGAGCATACTACACCGTAAATTTTGAAAAATGTAAAGGACGTGGATATGTAGTTTGGGGAATGGCAGTAACCCAAAAACGAGCATTTTGTTTGTTGGTATAGCCACTAAAGTAAAAATGGACTCCATCCCTCATCAACAAATTAAGAAAAAACGTATCGTCAGTGTTGATAAACCTCCGGCAGTATTTCAGGCGTAATTCGTCATTGTTGGAGTCAATTTTAAGGGCTAATTGGACTTTGCAAGGAAACATTTTAAAATTCTTGTGCAATATTCTGTGCAATAATGTTACTACCACTTATACTATCCCCCAGGAACACACATCATGGTCCTCAATGTTAAAGAATCCAGAGTTAAAGCTTCCCCTCAATCGTTTCTCCGGGAGGTGGAAACAGTGAGGCCATGTACAAATAAAATTAAAATTGGAACTTGGAATGTTTTGATATTACTTAAAGAAGGAAAGCTAGATAATGCAAAAAGAGAAATGGAAAAGAATAAGTTGGATGTGCTGGGTTTGAGTGAGGTGAAGTGGGAAGGAAGGGGGGAGTTACAGAGTGGAGGGTACAAAATCTTTTACTCAGATGGAAAAAGGAATGGGATTTTGCTGAGTCCACAGATGGGAGACAGTATAGTGAGGGTAAGATATGTTGAAAGAATATTGATGTTGAGATTGAAGAGTAAAGGAAGATATCTAGTGATAATACAAGTGTACATGCCAACAAGCCAACATCAAGATGAGGGGATTGGAGAATCTTATAATAAGATTCAGGAACTGATAGATAGGGAAAGGAGAGGAGCTTGCATTATAGTGGGGAAGATTGAAATGCAGTGGTAGGGGAAGGATCAAAGGGAAATGTTGTGGGAGACTTTGGGTTAGGTATAAGAAATACAAGAGGGATAAGATTAGTGAATTTCTGTAATGAGAATTCTTTAGTAATTGGTAATAGGCTATTCCAAGCCCACAAGATATGCTGATACACAGGGACATAAAAAAATAATGGAGAAAGGTACAAGATAGATTACTTCATGACAGAAAACAGTTATAGAAATTGTTTAAAAAATTCAAAAGTGTATCCAGGTGCAGATATAGATTCAGACCATAACGTTGTGGTGGGAGAGTTACAGATGAGGATGAAGAGAGTGAACAAAGAAGAAAGAATAGAGAAGTTTAATAGGGAAATACTGAGAGATGGAAACAAGAGGGAAAGGCTAAAGAAAAAATATTTCGTAAATAGAGAGAGAAAGGAAGAGGAAAAAGATCCAAACACAAGATGAATATATATGAAGGAGGATCTAACAAATGTCACCAAAGATGCTGGGGGTAAAAGCCGACTAGGAGGAAAAAGAAAGAATGGGTTACTGAAGTGATGCTGCATAAAATAGATTAGAGAAGAGAGTGGAAGAATGTCAGAACAGAAACGGCAAAAAGATGTACAGGAAACTAAATAATGAATTAAGAAGAGAGACAGAAAAGGCACGGCAAACATGGTTGATGGAAAGATGTGAGGATATTGAAAAATTGGAGAGGGTAGGGAAGTTTGAAGAGATATAAAGAGAAGTTATGGAACTGGTTTTTAAAAGCAGAAAGAGTAAAACTAGGATGGTTATAGCGACAGAAGATGGGGAGGTGTTTGATGGAAAAAACGAGGTTCTAAGTAGATGGAAACGATATTTGGAAGGAATTTTCGAACTAACTAAAAGATTATGATGATATGCTGAGTATAAGTGTAATTAGTATATATGAATATGTTATTATTATATGAGTATTAGTTTATACTAATACTCATAATTACTTACTTAATTATTTAAGTAAGTATACGAAGTATAATGATTATGCTGCGTTTATGGGCAGATTGCATACCTTAATTTCTAGAACGTCTAAACGTGTTATAATACTGGGAGATCAAAATTGCAAAAACAGGCTATCGGGTAGCTCTTACACCAACAGAAGAGGTGCATTATTCTGAGACCTAATGTAATCTTGTGGTTTAGCTGCCTGAACGACTACACCCCTACATTCGAAGCTAGAGGACACGCATCCGTGTTGGATCAGACATCTACATGATCTTTGTAGTTGGCGAGTACTTGACGATGAAACAGGAAGTGACTAATATGCAACAATATTCAAGCTACGTGATTCCGTAGCTCGAAAAAAAAAGCCCAGGACCCGAGCGAAGGTTTTTAGCAAGGTTAAGTCGCAAGCCAAGGATTTAGTCGCAAGGACGATATTGCCAGAAGGGTGGCTGAAAGAGTAGCTCAGGTTTTCGATATTACGCCAGAAAGTCTTCAGTCGGCAATAACTGAAGAACTCAGCAAGATCCCGGTTAGATCCAGAGGACACAAACCTGCTTACTGGTGGTCCGCCGCAATCGCAACAATGCGAAAGAAGATGTTCCGTCTAGGTCGTGTCAAACAGAGACTTCGTCGTGAGGGCGGAGACAGATTTGTCGAAGCTGAACGAGAATATATAATTCAGAGGAGAAGGTTGAACTTCGAGATTAAGAAGTCTAACAGGAGCAGTTGGTTGGACCTTTGTGAGAAACTGGATGATGACCCGTGGGAAAGGCATATCAAATTGTCATTAAAAGATTTGGAAGAAGATTGCCCGTCCTCACGGAGGAACAGGCCGTTTCTCAGATCTCGCGCGACCTTTTCCTGGAAGATATGAGGAGGTGTTGGATCCAATTCCATGTGATATCAGAAGATACACGCTGGCGGAGTTAGTCAGGCGGTTCAAGATTATCGGACAAGAAAAGCCCCGGATCCGACGGCGTCCCGGCGCTTCTGTTAAATGGAATAATACATTTGATTCCATGGACCATAAAAGATGCATTCAATTTAAGCTTAGCCAGAAGTGAATACCACGAATAATGGAAGAATTCGAGAGTAGTGTTCCTTCTTAAAGCCAAAACCGCTGAAGCAGTCATAAACTTCAGACCGATTTGTCTGATTAATAATATCGGTAAGACAGTAGAGCAATTAATCGCCAAAAGAATCCTGGACGAACTGAGATCTGGAAATGACATTCACCAGAATCAATTCGGGTTTAGGCAGGGACGGTATACATTGCAGGCTGTTTGAAAAGTAGTTCATAGACCCGTGGGCAGAAAGGGTCAGGCGGGGGACATGGCGAACAAGAGGTTTGCCGTTGTTGATCCTGTTAGCCTGTTAGACATTCGGGTCGGTGCGATGGGGCGCGTTATGGCCGCCCTCTTAAAGAAGGGAATCAGCCCAAATCTCAGAAGCCAAGTTCAGTCCTTACTACAAGACAGATGGCTGCAAGCAGTAATATGATGGCTGCAAGCACGGAAAATAACAGTATAAATTTCCAAGCCAGTTGTGGTGTTCCTCAGGGCTCCGTTCTCTGCCCCCTATTGTGGAACATTGTGTACGATAGCGTTCTTAACCTGGAGCTTCCGGAGGGAGTCGAGATGGTCGCCTACGCAGATGACCTAGCTGTATTGGTAGAGGGCAGAAAAGAGGAAGAGGTTCAGAGGCGAGGAAATTACGCGCTCAGAATAATCCGAGACTGGATGACGACTCAGGGACTTGAATTGGTGTCAAATAAATGCGAGTTTATCACAATGACAGGACGTCTCAGATTAGCTCCTTTAGACCAAAGAATTGGCGGTCACCAGCTGCAGACCGCGCACACAGTTAAATACTTGCGAGTTATCATGGATCGGGGGCTCCGGTTTTCGGATCATGTTACAGCATGCTGCAGCAAGGCAGATAAGACACTGAGAATTTTGACCAAAATAATGTCTTCCCATGTAGCCCCCAGATCGTGTAAGCGGCGTCTGATTATGTCTGCAGTCGCATCCACTATGTTGTATGCTAACCCTATCTGGTGTCCCGCGATGACCAGAAGACGAAACTTAGTGAGGCTCATAAGTGTTCACAGTATATCTCTACTGGGACTTGTTTCGACTTACCGAAACATCTCCGATCTGTGTAATATCTGGCGTACCGCCCAAAAACCTGCTAATTGAGGAACGCAGTGAGCGGTATTGGAGAAGAATTATAGAAGAAGCCATAACTATCGTACGTCGGAAATGAAAGGAGAAGTAAGCCACAGGCAATAAAGACCCGAACTGGTGATGGGAGCTCATACTGCCCATTTGAATGGGCAGTGGGGTTTATTAAAAAGATAAAATACCGAGACCCGGCCTCCGGGGGCGGATGTTAGGGACGGCATAGCCTGATCCGACCTCTCCGTCTCCAGGGTTAGAGGCAAATGGCATATTAAGATCAAGACCCGGTGGGGCCGAGCTGCCGTGCAGGTGGGCGGTGTGGCCCCATTAGAGGCAAAGTCACTTCCCTGGATTGAGCAATACTTAATTGTAGATCCGACCCAGGGGAGGAGTGATAAAAAAAATAAGATAAAAGATCTGAAATCCTTCGAATTGAAGATGAATCTAAAGTGTGTGAGGAGGAGTAAGATTGCCACTTTATGGAGAGAGAGGTAGAAATAGCATTAAAGGAAATGAAAAACAGGAAAGCATGTGGAGTCAATAAACTACCCGCTGAGCTATGGAAATGTTTAGGGGAAAGGGGAATTAGAGACATCACAAGCTTGTGTAATTTGATATATGATAGTTGTCGTTGGCTAGAAGATTTTGTGACTACTATTATGGCCCCTTATCGGAAAGAAGAATACACTAAAATGAGAGGAATGTAGGACAATTAACCTTATATCACTTGCAGCTAAGATACTACTAAGAGTGTTGAATGGGAAACTTTGTTGAAGACTAGAGAGATTAATTGGGGAGGATGACTAGTTTGGGTTTAGAAAGTGGAAGGGAACAAGAAATGCAATAGGGTTATTAAGAGTGATTGGAGAAAGATATATTGAAAAGCAAAGAGATGTACATAGTTTTCATAGATCTTGAGAAGATATTTGACAGGATGAGTGTGATAAATTACAGACAATTTTAAAGGAAAAAGGAGTCGCTTGGAAGGAAAGGAGATTAATAAGAAATCTGTACTTGTCACAGAAGGTAAAAATCTGTAATTGTCACAGATGGGGAATGAGTTATCAGAAGAAAGCAGGCTTGGTAGAGAGGTGCGGCAGGGATGTTGCATGTCACCGACTCTGTTCAACTGTTACCTGGAAGCGATAATTGAAGAGAGTCTAGCTGGTAATAAGGATGTAAATATTGGAGTAAGGAGGATAGAGTGCATTAGGTTCGCTGATGACATAGCAATGTTGGCAGAGAGTGAGTACATGATGAATGAAATGATGAGGAGAATAAATCAAACCTGCGAAGAGTATGGGGTGAAGATAAATATGAAGAAGACAAAATGATAATTAGTCAGTCAACCTAAAGGACAACAATTAGAATTGGGAGAAATAAAGTTGAGCAAGTGCCTTCCTTCAAGTACCTGGGAGTGCATCATTAAGGAAGGTATGAAATGTGATCAGGAAGTTAAAGTACAAATTACTAGGGCAAAGGAAGCACTCACCAAAATGGGGCAAATGCTATGTAGCAAACTAGATCTGCGACTAAGGAAAAAAACTTGCAATATATTGTGTATGGAGTGTGGACCTTTATGGGGCAGAGACATGGACTATTAGGAAGGGTGAGGAGAGAATATTGGAGTCCTTTGAAATGTGGGTATGGAGGAGGATGGAAAAGATCGCTGGATGAGAGAGTTCAGAATGAAGAGGAACTTCTTAGAGTGAAAGAAGAAAAGGCGCTTATCGAAGTAATAAAAAGAAGAAAATGCAATTGGTTGGGACATTGGCTGAGACATGACTACCTCCTGGCGACGGCGTTGGAGGGATTTGTAACAGGGAGGAAAGCAAAAGGTTGGAAAGAATGAAGCTGGTAGACAACATAAAAAGGAAAGGAAGTTACTACAAATGAAAAGAATGGCACAGAATCGAGCAGAATGGAGGGCGGCCATGTGAAGACCTGCCTTTGGGCAGAATACTACTTCTACTACTACTATGTTTTTTGTTCTTTTGATCTATTTTACTTCGGTTTAAATATTTTTCAAAATTTTTTTGAAGTTTATATTTTATATTCAAATTGATTCCAAATTGCTCAGCAATATCTTGGAAGATGATTCTATAGCCAAAATAAGAAAAAAATTCATATAAAGATAAATTAGAAAATGATTCTTTAGCGAATTTCAGTTAGCGCAACATTTAGCCCTGCTTCCTGCTCCTCTGTGAAATTATACGATATTAAAATCAATTCTTGGGGTAAAAAATCAAGGAGTAAATTTGGTGTTCTCCTATAGTTTTTGATCGAAGGAATTACCCCAGTAACGAAGGTCATAAAATAAAAAAATAAAAATATATTGAAAGTTTGGAAATTATGATGCTTAAATGTACTTTTGATAATCATCATAAACAAGAAAAAAAGGTCCCATTGGTCTATGGGCTCCCAAATTAAAAAAATAATTCGGAAAGTATTTAAAAAATTTTTTCGTTTTCAACGTTTATAAAATTAATTGTAGTGAATAATAGTGTGTTGAAAAAGTGTTTTTAATACTGAAAAATTGTGCAAAAACATATAATGATGTTTAAAGGTAATCTTATTTTAACGTTTCGTAGAAATTTTTACAACTTTGTTTTACTTTTTTATTTTATTGTTTTTGACGGAAGATTTAAACAAAACCACCAGAGAAACTTTATTTTCGAAGTAAAAATATAATCAGTTGATTTGAAAAGTAAGATATAAATATACTTATAAAAAATATATACATATATATGAGTTAAATTGAAACTTTTTTCTTTTTGAAGCCTGTTAAAATATATATATATATATATAGAAAACCATAAAAATTGCAACAATGGTTCGAGTAAAAGTTCTTTTACGTTTTAAAACGGAGGCTTTGCCCTTTGTTCGCTAAAGGTTTTTTCTTCTTTTAGTTGTCCTTCAAGAATAATTTAAGTGAGCTGGCAAAAACATTTAATATTTGTTTTAATCAGGGTTGTTATTACAGATACTCTTTATAAAACGGTTTTTCATTCTTTGGCATCTTTAAGTAGGAAAACAATAAATATCTTTCGTCAAGATTATAAGAAAATTACACCTCTTAGTGTTCGTAATTTATCAGATATATTCCATCACAGCTATCGTTATTCTATTATATATTTTATTTATACTTTTTCACTACTTGTCTCAATCTATTTACATGCTATGAGAATCCTGTTGTTTGGACATCCAAAAATCGCAATCTGTCTCAGATTAATAGTTACAAAGTATTCTCAGTTTGAGTATTCAATTACTGCAAATATATCAATTCTCTAACAGGTATTTGAAAACACTTTAATTTAGATTATTGTGCCCGTTGAATATTATACTCCTTGAATTTAACAAACAAAAAATTATTATGCTTTTAAGCGACAAAATTTTAAATAAATATTTGTTAAAAGCCGTTAAAAGTGAATAAAAAAAAATTTTTATTGGAAAACATTAATAACAATGTTAATAAAAGATTACTGTTTTTATTATATTTACATAGAAAGTAATTCACGAAGAATGTAAAAACATTTCAGGAATCTTCTATTGATAAAAATAAAGAAGAAAGTCCTTATAAACAAGGTTAAGAAATGCTTCATTAGCGAGTGTCGGCTGGCGAAAGATTATGCACTGATTTCTTCATCCTCAATGAAAATAAGCCAGGGTATAATTCTTGGAACCTCTCATAATTTGGGTTCCAAGGATAGTAATCTTTATTTCAAGAAGATTAAGAGATCAGGGCAAAATCTTTCACCAGCCTACACTCGAGCGTCATAACCTATGTTTATATGAACTTTCTTCTATATTTTCATCAATAGAAAATATCCTGAAAGTTTGTTATATTCTTCATGAATCACTGAATAATACTATATCTAATTCACTAAACTAAATATTCTATGGCTACAGTTAATTTCTCTAACTTAAATATTTTTTTTTTGTTTTAGAAAAAAAATCTCCAAACTTTTTCGCAAATATTTATAAAAATAATATTTTCATACCGCTCAGTTAAAGTTAGAAAAGAAGCTGTTAGTAAATGAGATGAATTATTTTAATAAATAAATATTTTCTAGAATGTCAATTTACTAGATTTGTTCTCAATCTATAAAAATATAAAAAAATTAAATAAATTATTTTTTCATTAGATATACGAGGGTGGTCTGAAAAGTTTCCGACCTCAACATGAAGATAACAGCACTCGTCGGTGGCAGCACTCGAATTTCGTTGTTCATCTGTTGACAGTTACTCACCAAAGTTTCAGCCATTTTG
>JAAAKQ030055894.1:0-16041 GCA_010016005.3 Zanna intricata | reverse complement strand
ACGCTACAATTCATTCATCTCATCCTCTGAAGATATACCTTAACGGTGGTTCCGGAGGTTAAAAAAAAAAAAAATTAGGGTGTCGGAATGCGCAAGAATTTTTTTTTATTAATAAGTGGAAAATATCCTGTTATATTAAGTCTATTGCTTCTTACTTAAAAAAGGAACAATCTTTAAAACCAGTCGTTAATATATTTTTTGTCATTTCTAACTAATGAGATAGTAGCGGAATTAATATGAGGCTTCATTTTTTGTATAGAAGACTATAACTGCACTTCTGAGAGTTGCAAGAGCATTTAACTTCACTAAGCGTAGTCTCAGAATGTATCTAACGTAATACATTTTTCTATCTCAAATTGTTTCCTTCGAAATAATCCCTGTTTATCATTAGAAACCAAAAATAGTTTATTTTGACACATCTCTGGAACAGGAAACTTAATACTGATCATTTTGTAATAAAGTACGTTTTTTTTTTTTATTCTACGACGTCAATATCTCCAGTCACCTTTAACTAAAACTCCTAAAAGTTTGTTATTGGAGAAATTATATTTCTAATAATTTTTGAATTTTAACAGAAATTACGAAACCAGTAAACTAATTCAGATTTTATTACAGTTCACTTCTACGGCAAGCGAAAGTCGCATAATTTTTTTTTTTAGAGAATTTTTAAATTATCATTCATGTCAAATTTATTAAAAAAATTAATTTATTCCAAAGATTCACACTAAATTAGCAAGAATTAAGAAATTTAACCTTAACATAAATTTACTTTTCTTAATGAAGAAAGATTTTAAATAAATTTCTACGTTTATAATCTTGGAGTATAAAAAAATTTCTTCAATATTTTAGAACAGATTTAAAACAGGAATGATGTTTATCCCGTTTCCTAATCTATTAAAAACCACTCAGGAATAATTATTTTCTTAATAATAGTTTAAATAGTTAACTAATTTCTGAAAATAACTCAGAACTAAGAATAACTCATATGCATGGTACGTGGTAATTTTTTGAAATCACTGAAATTACGCATATGCAATTATCCATAATTCCATCCCATTCTATAATGATAATTTAAAAGAAAAATTTTAAAAAACATTAATTTTTTTGATAAATTTAGAATAAAAATTTTTGTTATGTTTCAGAATAAAATTATATCTATATCAATAAGATTTAAATTTATTTAATTCGTTTATTTACCTTGACGCCTGTTAATGATGAATCAAAATAGTCTGGCTAAAAAGTTTCCACTTACCTGAAAAGAAAAAGAAATTTAAATTTTTTATAAAAATAATAATAAACTATTAAATATAATTTGAATCTTCTTATATTGAGGTATTTATAACACACATACAAGTGATATTAAAATTAAAAGTAACTTCATTATTCTGTTCACCTAAGAGACTGTTAGTGTAAAGATTATGAATAATTTAAAGAGAAAACAGCTAAAGTTAATATCATTTATACGTCAGGTGATTTATATGAATGATAGCTAAACTAAAAGCTTGGAAAAAATAATAAATATATATATATTAGGAAATAATGTATTATATATAATGTATATATATATATATATATAAAACCTTCATTCTGTAGCAGAATAAGTACTGCAGTTGTTTATTGTAATACAGCAAAACATTTAATCCAATAAATAAAGTTTTACACCCTAACTAGCTCAAAATACAACTTTTTATTAGTTTCATTATGTAAAAAAGAGGATTCATCGGTTAAAAAAAACAAAAAAAAACAGGTTTTGTCTTATTTTAAGACCATCAGCAATAAATTTATTGATTTATAAGCTCAAGAAGAGACCAATTTAAAACATGAATTTAAAAAATTCAGAATAAAAGTTATATTTTACTTGTTTTCATTATTATAAATATTTATATATCAAATATAAATTTTTTTATTAATTATGAAATACCAGATTTTATAAGTCGAAAGCATTAATAAAAACAGGGTTTGAACCACTTTTATCAGCATTATGTACTCGCCTAGCAAAGCTGTGAATTTATATGCAGAGTATCCCACGAAGAAACAGAGAAACTATCAGGATATATTCTACTAATGAAAATAATGGAAAACGTTCACATATGAACGTAGATCTGGAAACAATTTATTTTCGAGTTACGGCTAGCGAAATATTTCGCCGGAATTTCAGTCTTCAAATAAAATGAAAGTTGTTCTCTAATTTTTGGAACCTAAATTACAGAGTAAAATTGGAGGTTTATAATGAAATTTGAGCTGGAAAATATAATAAAATAGGCCCCAGAACTGTAAATCCAGTTGTTTTTAAGGTATACGATGTAAAACACAAAATTCAGTGTGGAAAACAAGTTTTTTTTTTTTTTTGTTTATTTATGTAGTACACTAGCTTTATTAAATGGGGATTTTTAGTAACAAGATTTTCAGAGAATACAATTCTGGAAAAATTAATGTAGATAGAGCTAATAAAATGTAAATGAAAACTTTTAAAAATCAGTTTTCTGTATTTTTTTCTTTAATAAAATTGCTTTAAAATATATAGATCAAGGGAACTTATTTAAAACTATTTAGTTTTTTATTTTTTAAGAGGAGAATAATAATTTTTAAAAGAGTAGTTTTGTTTAAAAATATAATTCAATTTCAACCAATTAAGAGAGTGAAATGTGCCTAACACTCATTTATGTAATAATTTTTGTAGAATGTAAAAGGGATTTATTTTTAATTATTTGTCAGTTTGTAATCGATTAATAAAGCATATACTAGAATCAAACCATAACTTCCATAGTTTAATTCCTATTATAATGTACATATTAAACAATAATTTAGAATGGTAAATCTCTATCTTCATTTTTTTTTTTAAATCCGAAGCACTCTCCTATAAATAGCTACTATAGAATCAGACAAATCCGTAAAACTGTTACAATTTTTACATTTTATCTTCAAATATCAATAAAATATTTGTTTTTATATTTAATACTGAAGAGGAATAATACTACAGTAACAATATATAAACTATTTCTGTAACAATCTACATACAGAATTATTCGGGAGATGATAAGGCTAAAGCGTTTCTCCACCCCAAAAAAAAAACTCGACGTTCTCCTGGGACTTCCATAATCTATTGTACTTGAAAAAAATATTGTATAAACATACGTCCCAAAATTTTTCGTTTACGATTTACGGCTAGTGAAATAGTTCGGATTTCAGCTCTCTTCTGTAATGATGTCATACTTAAATTTTTAGAACAGTAATTAAGGGGCAGAATTAGTTATTTCTAATGGTTTTTAATATGTAAAGTTGATTAAAATGAAAGGTGTCAGAACCGTATCTGAAATAATTTTTGAGAAACATGGGACGAAAACCAATAAATAGGAATAAAAATCCCTGTTTATTAAGTCTGACATATAATAATAACATTATTAAATGGTAAAAAAATAAACACATAAAAATTTTAACAAAACTTGTAGATAATTTAATTCTGAACAAAACAATGTACGGTAAGTTGAATAAAACAAAGAAAAGTTATAAAAATTCGAATTTTATGTATACAGGATGGCGGCTGAACCAATACTACCATTGTTACTGTATGTGCGACGCGACTGGCTGCACCTGCTTCCACTAAAAAAAAACATAAAACAAAAAACATTGACCACCCCCGTGACAGGAAATGCAAATAATGAAATAATGATGTAGAGCGGGTGAATCGCGACGGAGATTCTTATTAACTATATTAAATTTAAGATAAACATTATGTATTAAGGTAACATACAATAATTAATGTCAGAGATTAATTACATTTTAATTATCTTAAAGAGGTAAAATAGTTAACATTACAGAAATATTTTGCAAAAAGAGATGATTCTGTTTTGCTGTATATTAATATATTAATTAATCTTCGTAAATTATATTACGTAATTTTTAATTAAATCAGGAAATAATAAAAAAAAAAAAAACAAAAAAAGAGATGTATAGAAAAAATGGAATAATAAAATAAAACAAAAAAACAAGGATTTAACGAAAATAATATTTTACTCATTATTGAAATAATACCTAGAGAGAACACAGAAGAGCAAATAGATTATTTATAATGGAAAATTGTATAAAAAAAAACTGACTACAAAAATGTATTATTTTTTTTTACATTGGTTATTTATTCTTATATAGTGCGAAAATTGTATTATAATTGAAAATAATTACCTAAGTTTTTTTACTCGCGCATTTTTCAATACGCATGCCGCCTCTTTAGGTTAGGTTAGTAGGGCGGGAAGAAGGAGGGATGTGGCGGCTCACCACAAGCGGGGAGTTGACATGCCTTAACGAACCCAAGTGGACCTCGAAGGTGGGCTCCGCTGCAGGAGCCCAAGAAGGAAGGGCAAACGGTTAGGTGTAATCTGCTGCTACAACTCTCAGGGCTGACTGATGATATGCCGAAAAGTGATGCCAGTCGCCCCTGGGCAACGGTGAGGGAGGTTTAGTCGGTAGGGGGTGGGAGCAACACTGTTTCATGGTCGCCACGGCTCCATGTTTAGTGCCCCTTTTGGCTTTATGTTAGGTCAGGGCGGCTAGCGTCCAGGCTTCGAGCCCTACCACTTCCTGCGAAGACCCTGCAGGGAGTGCGTCAACGCATTCCTGCCCGCATCGGTTAAACAAAACAAAAAAATTGTAAAATATCAGTATTTTTTACTTTCATCTGTTTTCGTACCTCCAAAATCACCTTCCATGATTTTTTTTTCGACATTTACTATATTAAATGGAAGAAACTTAAAAAAAATCACACTAAAAACCAATAAAAATTTATCTATGATTTCTTTTTTGGAGGTGGACCGTGGAATTTAATGAAATGTTATAGTAATAATATTAATAAAAGTTTATTATTGTGGATGTTTACTTATAATAATAAAAGTTTAACTAACCAAAAAATTTTGAGAAATTAAAAAAATTGGTATTTTTAAACTTTGATTTGATCGCCACCCCTAATAATCCCTCAGAGAATTTATGTATATTTTTTTGGAGTTGCTTGCTCTGCTAGTATGCATAGGACGAAATTTAAAAATATGGGACATTTAAATACGCACGTGTGTAATAAGCTTAATATAAAGTGGGGTTATATTTGCAAATTTACCAAACATAATATTACCAGGAAATATTAACCGAATGGAGTTATTGCTCCCAAATTTTTGCTAAAAGATTGTCCCATAAAGGAGTATCTGTACAAAATTCATCAAAATCGGTTTTATCAAGTAAAAAGTTATTAAGATTCAAACACGCCACATATGTATCTTCGTATGATTATTAAATCCCCAATTTTTTTTTGTTAACGGTTCCTGGGTAATGAAACGTTGAGAGATGCAAAAAAAGCTCATGCCAAATAATTTAACTGATTATCATAATTTCTTTTTTCAGCATAGCACTAGAGCTAAGACGCAAAGTAAAAAAACTTTAGCTAGAGCTAAAGTAAAAAATTAGTATTAATGAAGATAATAATAAGGATATACTTGAAGATAAGGAGGTGCATAAAAAAAATTTAATATGTATAGTATATTCATATTATATACTACGCTAGAATGAAAAAAAAAGAAACCAAAGCAAAAGCTTCAGTACAAGTTCAATCATTCGTGAACAAGGTGATATTATAACCTGATAAACAAGCAGGTGTATTAGACGCCCACCCACATTTATACACAACATGCTTGTAAAGTAATAAAAAATGAGAGTGATGGTTTAAGAAGAGAAAGAACGAGTGAAGCAGGTGAAGGACAGAAAAAAAATGAGATAAACAGACAACAGGGGAGAAAAATACACAAACAGTGAGAGTAAACTGGAGTACAAAAGTAAGAAATACAAAAAAGTAATGTGAAGATGTTGCAATTGATAGTTTGAAAGAATTGACGAATTAAAAATCCAAAACACATAAAAGTAGTAAATTTTAAATAACATTTATTATAGTTTTATAAATAATTATTTTAGATTAAAAATAATATTCTCAAAAAAAAAGAGAATAAATCAAAAAATTAAGCACACTTTCTTTATTTTTTTTATGCAGTATTTTTAGCAACAAATTAAATTATTATCAGAAAATGACCGATAATATTAACCAAATGGAAATTATGTAAGCTATGTAATCATCAATTCTTCAAAAATTAACTAGAAAATTTATTATATATAAATCTATACGATAAAAAAAAATTCATAAAAACTAACTCACAAGGGGGGGGGGGGTACCGGGTATGCGAAATACACTTCTCGGTAGGGAGAGGAGTAGGAACGGGGAGGGTATTTTAGGATCTGTGTTATTTATTTTAACGTATATTTATCATAAGTATATATCTTAAGGTTGGTTTAATTTTCAATGAAATGCCAATTGTTAAACACAGTATTAAAATTTGTGTATTATGAATGTTGATTCTCTAATGAATTAATTTGATACAATGAATTTAAATCTGATGTCTGATGTGAACATCACATGACTTCCTTGTATGCCTATTAAATTACATGTGCACCTTTTTTTATTTTTACTGAAAAGTACATAAAATTTTATTTTAATAATAAATGTGCCTTTCTCTTATAGGATCCAAATATGTCATTAATTAAAATTTTATTTGAATATAGCTCTGGAAGGAATAGAAATAAGTACCACTATTATATAACGTTGGAAAGCTCTCAATGAGGATTTATTACTGCAGTTAAGAAAAAGTCCTAAATTCAATTTTTTTTTGGAATTTGGCATTTTTTGTCAAGTCAATTGCAATCAAAAGACAAAGTGCACAACTAGATGTTAAAATAGTCCTAAATCCAAAATGTCAACATTCTACGGCAAATCGTTTTTGAGTTATACGAGATACAGTTTCGTACAGATTCACGCTGAAAATAGTCAAAATGGATTCAGGAATAATCTAAATTTATATTTCCGTTGAAATCTGAAAACCGAAATTTTTCGCGTTGATAATACTTCTTTACTTCGTACAAGGAAGTAAGAAGAAAAGGATCATGAGATTTAGTAGATTAAATAAGTTTGGATATCATGAAAAATGTATTTTAGTATATGTACAATATTTTCATGTGGTTTAATTTATATATAGAAAAATAGAAACACAGTACGGTATGATTAGAAAAATTACTATGTATAAACTTTATTATTATTACTTTTGGTAAAAATATTTCCGATCCATAAAAGAGAGTTGGATCAACTTTGGCTGATCAACAAAAGAGAGGAGTGGTGTGTTTTCTCGTTTTCATCACCGCATATAAGCATTATAGATCTTCTAAATTATACACAATTAATATTCAACCTAAAAAATGATACGTGCATTATGTTCACCATAGGAAGTAACTGGGGCCGGCCTCCGTGGCGGAGTAGTGGTAGCGTCTCGGCCTTTCATACCGGAGGTCCCGGGTTCGAATCCCGGTCAGACATGGCATTTTCACACACGCTACATATCATTCATCTCCATCCTCTGATGTAATACTTGATTGTGGTTCCGGAGGTTAAAAAAAAAAGGAAGTAACTGTACAACAAAATGATTACTTTTAGAGAAAACTACTTCTATCAGTGCCGCTTATATCTTGGATGGTTTAAATCCATTATAGCCATAGAAAGAACGAAATAAATAGAACTAAACTACAAATTAGAGACGCCAACCTTAATCGCCGAATTTTTTAAAAATTTCGTTTAAAAATGTACACTATTTCAACTCATCACTCTAAAATGTCTATAATATTTTTTTAAGAGAAGTTTTCTGGATTTTTACCTATATCATAGAGACAGCAACAAATTATTTTCCTATGTTTAAGTATCCAAAATACTATCACTGAAAGATATTATAAAAAGACCTTTTATTTACATTAATTTAATATTGGAGTTCATGAGTATAGGGTTGATTCTGAACAAGGTTTATTGTTTTTTAGTGATTACTGTTTAACAAATTAATTTTTTTTTTTAAATAAATAATCGTTAACAAGGAAAATAAAAATAATAATTTACCTTTTATCGATAAAAATAATTACCGTTTAAAGGGATGTAATATTTTAAGTTCCGATAATTTATAAAAAAATATTTTGCTAGAATATTCTAAATTTTTTTGATCCAAAGGTTATAAAAATCAGTTCCTTAACCGACGGTAGAGTCGAATATAAAAATTAAATAAATACACAGAAAAAGAAAGGTATGTAAAAATGGATCAAGCAGAAAAGAATAAGAGAAAACAGATTGACTGATCTGAACTGATCTGAACCCAGACCTGAAGAGCACTTAACTTTCACCTAATCTAATCTATTCCTTTAACATTCGCATAACCATTTTATAATAGTTTTTTTATTACTTTACAAAGTAATATCTTAATTCAACTTTCTTGAAGAACATAAATAAATAAAGATATTAATTATATATTTAATCTCAAACATTTTGTAAAAAAATAAAATTCACTGAAAAAAAGAAGTAAAATATATTTTGGAAAAAAAAAGAGGAAAGTTACTAATAATAATTACATAGAAAGAGAGAAATACTGAGAAAAAAGAAAATCATGTAAAGAAAAAGTACAAAAAGAAGTAGGAAGCAAAAAAAGAGCAAGTTATCAGCCAAATAAAGAGCTAAGAGGAACAAGGTAATAGAAAGATAGATTAGATAGCCCACGTTTCATTCGTTAATGTAATAATATAAGATACAATGTATTTCACCACAAAAGAATATCAAACCCTATTGAACTCATATGGTATAACCGAGGAAGAATTGAAATTGATGACGCATTGTATATCACTTCTACGCTTACCTTTCTTAAAAAAAGTACCCAATCACAAGAGATAGAATAGATGAAGAACATTCTACTACTTTGTTTACGTCACTTTTATTTTCCTTTGAGTATTTAGACATAAAAACTTAATTGAAACTAAAATTCATTTAATCCGAATAAAACTTATATAGATTCATACTTTTCTGATCTTTGATGGCAAGTCAACTATATATATATATATATACGACATATACACGACATATATATATATATATAAATATATATATATATATACACACAAACACACACACACATACATTATACATATATATATATATACTGCGTTGAAGATGGTGACTTATTATATATATATATAAATATACTAGCACCAGCTTAATCCACTCAAATTGTTAATTGAATTTCCAGTATTAGTCAATTAAAAAAAAAAATGTTCTAGCCAAGTAGCCGACAGCAGGTTGCAGACAGTCGTTCCATACTTACAATGGCTGTGATAATTGAACCGCCACGCTATACATCGTCACACCCTTAAAGAATAAAATTTAAAAAAATCCGAAATGGTTTTTAGATCTAAATCTGAATTATATTTGCATGTGCAAATCTTTTGTGAATATCTCTTTTAGTATACTCGGATATTGGGAAAATTTGCAATCACTGTTCAACATTTGTTTACCTTTCTTCATCAGTTTGAAGGAAGAATTAAAAAAAGAAGAACTTTCTCTTTAGACACTAACATGTAAGTTACATACACCAAAAATCAATTTGATATCAAGATTTGTTACCGGGCAACTAAAAAAATGTGTAATACAGTATATTTCATCGTTACTTCATTTTAACCTTTTAAACTCTGAATTTCAAAAGATCTTTTCTTAGTGTGCACGCACAGAGTTAAAAGAACATGTAGTAATATATTAAGAGAATGTAAGAATATGTAGTAAGAACAACACAAATTTTCAGAAGTTTTCAGGGCATTGATTATGAATGACTCACGACATGTTATATTATAAATATATATAATAATAATTAATAAGAGTAGAAAAATAAATATCAAAAAAAAAGTTCCATCAATTGTTATTTTCAACTGCAATTTCAAATTCAAAGAATTTTTTATTCTCTCGTAGGATGTAGTCGATTCATTACCTCGTTTTTTCCTAGAGGAACTCGTGTCACACTGAAATCTCTAATAATAATTAAAAAAAACACTTTTTCTCTCAAATCATATTCACTTTAATCAGCGTTTCTTATATTCAAGATAAAAATTACGTAATAAGAGAATTAATGATAAGGTGGTAGAGAGGAAGTAGCTTTACCAGGAATAAATCCATCAATAAAAATTTTTTTTTTTTTTTTTTTTGTTTGTTTCACCTCCGGAATCACCGTTAGGTTATATCTTCAGAGGATGACATGAACGAATTGTAGCGTGTGTGAAAAATGCCATGCCTGACCGGGATTCGAACCCGGGACCTAAATATTATAGGCCTATATATTAAATAAATATAAATATAAATTTATTATAATTATAAATATATAATAAATATTATGTAAATATAAATATTTATATTTAATATAAATTTTAAATATTATAGGCCTTAATTATTTACCTTTTACTATTAATAAATTCCAGTTGAGATTTCCTCTACAAAGTGTAACTGGTATATAAAAAATATGTTTATCACATAAAAGTGGACATTAAATTGAAGTACTGGTGGCCTTTATCAGAAATTCTTTCTATGACAGTAATGATATTCATTATACATCATTACATCACTATTCATCATTTCTGAGAGTAAAGTTTAACTGATGAAGTTTAATATCTCCTATTTCAGAGGAATTAATGTTCTAATATCTGATAAAGTACATTCAGTTTAAGTGTTCAATGTAACAGGAACCCATATCACTTCTCATTACGTATAGTAAATCTAAGAACAACTAAAAATCAGTTTAAATTTATATGGAGATTAATTTATTCTAAGAAAAACTTCATAGAATAAAACGTAAAGAAAAAATATTTAACAAAAATCCTTCGTGATATTCAACTCCTGGGGGAAAAAAATTATTTTGCTTTAAATGTTGTACTACTCATAATAGCGAGAAAATAGCTTGGGATCCAACTTAAGATTTAAAATATTTTTACAATCAACAGATGTAGAAAGTATTATAAGTGTTTAACCTTTTTTTGTTAATACGTTATAACAAAACGCAAAATAACAAAGGATACATCGTACAACAGTTTTTATAAAATGTTCTTAATCATATACTTACAAAATATCATTCCTAATGATAGCTTTCAAATGATGAGAGTTTAATTTTCAACAGATCAGTTATTCATAAAGTTATCAATTGAAAAACAAACTGGAAGACAAAATTCCAAAAATCTATTTATAAGTGAGAACAGTTTAACAGAAAATGTTTGTAAGTGTATGTTTAAAACAAATACAAAAGCTTTATTAACACAGATTTATGTTCACAGAATAAGCAGTCTACTGAAAAATAAGTTTATCAAGAAGTGTCATGTATTAATGTGGGTGTCTAGTTTTTAGATAACGACAGTCATATAAATAAAATATCCAAATTAGTAAAAGAAAATAAATAAACGCTTGTTTTAATTAAGTAATGACAGGCTGTTAATTAAAATAATATATTTAAAAATATATGATAATTCTAAATGTATAATAATTAAGCGTAAATTATGATGTGATATTATTAAAAAAATAAATAAATAAAATAAACTTATTAACCTTGATAGGGTAGACGACCCTTTCCAGCCACACTAAGAGTTGTTTATGATAGGTCAGAGGTATGTAATACAATTTTAAAACGTCGAGACGAAATCACTTGAGACCGAGGCCAATCAACAGACTCGAAATATTTTCGTTTTATCTTCGTATACCGTATAAGTTTACGATGATTTGTTGGCAATAAATATTTTCACCGAAGTCACGAAAGTTATTAAACGACCTTTTCAACAACAACGTCTTTCTCATTAAAAATTTTTGGTTTTGAAAACGGTTAAGAGGTTACAGAATTAATAGTTTTGAAAATAATATTATATTTAATGACAAGTGATTTAATTTTAAGAAAGAAGGACGGAGAGGGGAAAGCAGATAGATAGAAAAACTAGACCTCTGAAAGGTCGCTAGCAATAAAGAAAAAGAAAAAATAAATAAATAAAAAAATCTTTTTCAACCGAACGTCAAACTGACATGTAATATAAACAAAATTCACTTATTTACGGTCAATTTTTAGTTTTAAACCTTGAAAACGAATAGGACTCAGCCATATATAAAAAAAAAAGAATAAATATATACAGAATGGGTAGAAAACAAAATAAATCAGGTCAAAACTATGAAATGTTGGTGAACAAGCAAGTTGGTGAATAAGAAACAAACTATGTACAAGCGAGTAATAACGAAACTGCAAAGTGAACTCAGTCATTCTTTCCATCCGGCTCTTTTGTTTTATTTATAACAGACATGGATGAAATACAAAAAGTAAATAAATTTTATAGAAAGCTAGAATTCCTGAACTACTATTTGGATAAATAAAACCTTTTACTCACTCACCGACTCATCACTGATTCTATTACCAGTTCCAGAATATGCAGAGTTAAAATTTGGTATTTCACAAACAATGCATAATTCTGAAGGGGATATATAATACAAAGTTTTAGATATGTAAACTGTTATAATAAAATAACAAAGAGAATAGTTTACAAAACGTAAAAACCTATATACCTAGACACATATTTCGAATTAAAACATCCACCATATTGGAAATATCCCTTACTAAATACTACTACGTCATCTCATCAAAATCAATTGTTATAAAAAAATAAATACAAAATCAAAATATACAAGAACTCTATCGCAATAATTGCCTCAGAGGAACGAATTTTATTTAACCTTGAAAATTTATCCATAAACCAAACCAAAAAAAATAAGATTTTTTTGCCTCTAACTCTAATTCTTCTGATCTGCTTCGCTTGAAAATCAATAGGGCTCTATTAGCAATATGTCCCATAAAGTTTCGTAATAATCAGTTAAGATTTACGTCTGGTAGAATGGACGAAATAGTTTATACATACATACATATTTATATAAAAATTGAAGGAAAATTTTCACGAGACTCCAAAACTTGAAGAAAAAAATTGAATGACGCTGTAGTGATTTCTACAAATTCTTTAGAAATCCATAAAAATAAATTTCCAAAACAAAAAAAAAAAAAATAAGTACAAAATTGAACAAAAATGTTTACTTGTATTTAAAAAAGTTTAAAAAAATATTACACATAACAACACAAACTGGCTGTGAAATTTAAAATTAAAGCAAATATTAGCGTATAATAGTTGATCATTTTAATTTTGTACCTAGACTTACCATTATGCTAGTTGACTTCTGTTATTGAAATAAGATAAAGTTAATCTCAAAAAAGATCGATAAAACATCTTTCGAACATCAAAAAATTACATAGACCCTAGAAAAAAATCCAGATTAGATAAATTTTTGTTATTCATAATATAAAAGTAGTTGCAATTCTTCAACTTTTTGAAAAATTTTAAGAAAAAAATTATTAGATAAAAGTATCCTCATCCTCGGTCAGCAATATATCTCCTCTATTATGATTGGAAAAAAAATTTTACCGTTTTATAAACGGATTTTTTTTTTAATAAATTTATTTTTCAACCAATATTAAAGTTTTCCAAATGTCCACCAAAATTGTTTATTGTTCTACCATGTGGTCGTTACTTTGACCAGTGGTGTGGTGCAATGCAGGAATCGAATCACAACAACCAATTAGAATAATCGTTATTCTGACTACTACCGTGCGCAGATGTAGACAATCATGAATCTTCTATCACTTCATTTCAAATAAAAAAATAAAAAATAAAAAAATAACGTGACAACCGAGCAGAACTGCTCGGTTAGTAAAATAAATACTCAATACTTTTATTTATTTCTTATTAAATTCGTTATCTAAATGATCTCTAGAATCTGACGAGGCGAAAAGTGAAAAGCCTAAATGTAATATTATTAGGGAAGAGGTATACAGGACATCCTTGCTGTTCCTTTCTATCAGTCTAGAGCGCCGTCGTCGAGAGACCAGATTGAATTCCGGGAAGTTTGAAAAGATAATGCAGAGAAGTCGGCAGCTTTATTACAGCTCAGTCGGACGGATGCCGGCTCATAAGCCAAATCGCCAGCTGATAAACCAAATAGTTTTTTTCAAAAACCATTCAAAGAAGCCAATACACCTAGGCTGGTAGAGCGGTCCAATCTCTGAATTCTAATAGTTGAGACAATCAGCCTGTCTCACCCGTTACCCGACTCACTAATGGACCCTTTCCTGGAGTACAAAATATTTAAGATATGTATTAATCATTCTCCGGAGCTCAAGTAACAATGGACTGCGATTTATTTCTCTGACTTCCTGTACTTTTAATAAAGTAAAAACTACTTTAACTTTATTTCTACTTTTTTAAATTTATAATTTTTTTAGTTATACTAAATTAATATCCTAAACGGTTAATTTACATATTCGAGTTTCCTGAACTGGTTCACCTTTATTTTTAGTATATCCAGAGGGAAAGTTAAATTTCCTAGCTCAAGCTAAAGTAATGATAAAATTAGTAGTTTTTTCTTTGAAAATATTTTTAAGCCAGATTTTTTTTTAGGTTTAAAGGATGAATCATTGATGTAATATATCAACTTATAATTTCATGAATTGTGGAATGAAGGATATTTTCATCTTTTATATTCTGTTTTAGTTCTTCCTAAAATATTCTTAATGTACGTTATTTACAAATGTCAAAAAAACGAAAACAGACAAAAGAAGTTTTCATTTCTACATCACTTACATTTTTATATTGGTCTAAAAAATCGGAATAAGCACATTTTCTCATTTCCATAGCATAGGCTAAAAACACCATCATAAAATAAATCATCGGTTTTTAAACGGTATGTATCTTTGTTAAACTTCATGTAGATCTAAAAATGTTTTAATTGGTAGTATTTTAATATCAATTTTTCACTTGAAATATATTATAATGAATTAACTACGGCAATAATTTAAAAATCACTTTTCATGATCAATTACTGTTAAAATATATATATATTCTAATATTTTATAGATTCTATTCTAATTTGATGATACCTGTTTTCTTTACCATATCAGCTAGTAAGAAAACATAAATATAATCCTCTACGTTACGAAAGAAAATTTTAAATTAATCAATTTTATGCTTTCAAACTAGTAACCTATTTTCTCTAAGCGTAGTGATGTTCAATATTCTTCTATCAGTGTCGGAGATAGTATGACTTGTACAACATATCATTTGTATTTTAGTAAACATAACAAAGTTAATGACTTAGCTGTACAATACTGGTTTATATTCATTTATTATCACACTTCCCTCTCTTTCTTTTATATTTCAAAAATATTTTTATTCCTGACGTAATATACAGTGTCAGAAAAAAGTTTAAGACTACTTGAAAAAAAAAACACATTATTTATACAGAACAATATTTTTATTAATTCGGAGTATATTACAAAAATATTGTAAGTCATACTTAGTCTAATAATCAATTGGGCCTCCTTTAGCCTTGTAGCATGCTTTAATCCTGTCAGGCATTGAGTGCAGCTTTCTGCACTCTTCGCGCGTAACCTGTTGCAATAAACTGCAGATTGCCAGTCTTAATTCTGCTCCGTTTTTGGGCTTCTGCATTGCTAAGCGATAGGCCATGGTGTTCCAAAGATTTTCAATAGGGTTGAAGTCTGGACTTTGTGCTGGCCAGGGAAGCAGCTCAATATCTTGGGCTGCAAACCATGTCCTAGTTGCCTTGGATGTGTGGCAAGGGGCATTGTCCTGCTGGTAGATGTAACTTTCCCCGAGAAGTCTCTGAGCAGAAGGAATTAACACCTCCTTCATAGTTTCACAGTATTTGTCACTGTTCATTGCACCTTACATTCTTCAGGTCCTTCCGATGTAATGCAACCCCAGATCATTATGGCATCGCACAATATTCACTCTACTATAACCTCAAAATGTGTAGTAAAAATAACAGTAAAATCAGCTGTTTGGAGGGAAGAGATAGATCAGATGTGCCAGTCCACTTTCAAAAACAACTACAATAGATGTTTGGGGTCCATTAAAAAAAGCCGGGAAAATTTAAAATCTTGAAAAAATTCTCATTTTTTTTTTTTTAGATTTTTGTTTCATTTCGGAAAACATTCAAAGTCCGTAAAAAGGGTCAAATAATTTTTTTTGTAATTTTCTTTTGACATTAATTTCTAAGCAGACATAAATTCTATGTGCAGA
>JAAAKQ030055883.1:5901-16042 GCA_010016005.3 Zanna intricata | reverse complement strand
AAAAAAAAAAAAAAAAAAGAATAAAATTATGATAATAACATAATACTGCAACTAAAGCACGTCAAGTGATGAAAAAGATAATGTTACTAAATTATTAAAAATTTCGATACTAAATTAAATAATTTATATTTGTTTCCAAACAAACAAATTATATCATTGCTTCTTTTTATTTATTTTTTTTTTTTCTTTACCTCCGGAACCACCGTTAAGGTTATATCTTCAGATGATGAGATGAACGAATTGTAGCGTGTTTGAAAAATGCCATGCCTGACCAGGATTCGAACCCGGGACCTTCCGGATGAAAAGCCGAGACGCTACCACTCAGATACGGAGGCCGGCATATCATTGCTAATTATAGTTTCGTACACAAGGATTTTTCACTTTTAATGTGAATTTGATATCTAACTGCTGTACATAAAAGTTAATTGACTATGTAGTAGTAAAACAGTCAGTCCCAACTAATTTAAAATCGTGATATGACTTCGACACCGGATTTTATAAAACTGAGTTTTTTTAAAATGAAATACAGCATCAACTTTAAACATTATTTAAATGTTTTTAAATATTATAATGATATTAAGTTATATAACATTACACTCTACCAATCCAATAACAAGAAAAATAAAAGAATAGCGTTAAATCGACTATGTAGGCGATGTACCTTTTCGCTTAAATAATTTCCTATTTAAGTGGTGTGGGAAACTTACAACGGAAGTTACTTGGATAAAACAAAAGAATCGATTCATAGAAACAAATTTGGTAAAAAAAAAAAGGAATAGACAAAAAAACGATCAAATATTAACTAGTAACTATCTACTATCAAATTTTATCTAGCTAATACGGAGTCATCGAAAAAGGTTGCTGCAGCAACCCATATCCCCTTACGTAACTGCGATTAAAGTATTAATTGGAACTGCGAAATAATTGCGATATCAACCTTTTTTACACGTAACCGGCCGTCACCTTGAGCCGATACGCAATGGCGGCAGTTCAGCGGAAAGCACAGTGCATTTTGTGGTAAGCGGAGTATAAAACAGTGAGATGCGCAGATGCAATATTGATGAATATCTGTATGCTACAGCGCGAGATTTTTTATATGCCCGATAGTTATTGGTTTTTTCAGAAGAGGGCATGATTACATTTAATATAGCAGGAGAGGTGATCCTCAAGACTCCGTCCTAAGCCCCGTCCTTTGGAATTTAATGTCTGATTGCGTGTTGAGGTTAGGTTTCCCGGAAGGAGTAGAATTGATTGCATTTGCAGACGATTTGGCGATACTGGTTCAGAGTACCAATGACACCATAATAGAGGATAAAGCAAATAAAGCGATACAACATATAAACGTCTGGTTGAGAAGCAGAGACCCTTCATATGGCAGCAAATAAGACACAAATTGCTGCCATTGTAGGTAGAAGGAAAATGAGGCGGATAAAAGTTGAGAGTGGATGATGCCATAATAGAATCCTCGTCCAATATCAAATATTTGGGATTGGGAGTATGGCTTTCACAGAGTGGACTTTTCAGACATCATCTACCTGAAGTAATGAAAATAGTTCAGCGAAATATCTACACGTCGAGCCGTCTGATGGGTCGAGATGCGACCTCCAAATTGCAAAACGGAAATTGTTGATGGCTGCCGTAATGGCCATAGTTTTATATGCCGTGCCAACTTGGTTCAAGGTCTTTAACGTGGGAAGAAACACCAGAAAACTGACTTCTCTACAAAGAAGAATAAATTTTAGTCACGTCGGCCTACAGCACGGTTTCTACCGAGGCGAATGCTGTACTGCCCGGTGTATTGCCGATTAATCACCATGCAAGGCAATTAAAAAGAGTATACTAGGGTATGCTAAAAGATGCCGCTGCCGTTATGACTATCGAGGAATGGCATGAGGACTGGGACAGAACACAAGTTGATTTATGAACCAAAAAATTAATTCTCAGACTGGAACCGCGGTTGGGAAGGAGCCAGGGAGACGTGAACTATTATGTCTCGCAACTCCTCTCTGGTCGCGGGGAATTCGGAGAGTATCGTCATAGATTCAAAAATTACGGTTCAAAACGGTATAATCGGATCCCCCGCCCCCAATGTTAGAGGTAGGCAATATCTAGACCTTGCGGGCTGACCTGCTTTACCGGATTTACAGATGATAGGCTGGAAGGCCCGTTAGAGGCAAAGAACAATCCCTGGGTTGCGCAATACTTAAATGTAGGTCCAACCCAAGAGAAGGAAAAAAAAGGAGTATAAATCAGTTATAACTGTTCAACGGACTTTCCGGCGTGTTTATGGCAATGGTTCCCACATGCAAACAGCATTAGACGGTGGTACAAGCAGTTTAAGAAATCTGGCAACGTGGAAGTGAAAAAGTCTCCCGGACGGCCCAAAACGAGTGACGAAGTAGTTGAGCGTATACGTCGAAATTGTTTAAGAAGATCTAAAAAATCAGCGCTTTCAAGCTTACAAAATTCAGCTTACGCATCAACTTAATCCCCCTAAACGTGTTGAATTCCTAAGTAAAATGCTTAATATAATTGACGATGACGAAACAATTTTAAAACGTGTTATATTTACGGATGAAGCGATTTTCCATGCCAGTGGTTGTGTCAACCGGCTTAATTGTAGGATATAGGAATGGATCACAACAACCTAATAAAAATTTTTAATATTGAGTAATGGTTCAACACGTTTATCCTAGGCGTTCAACATGCTTTACTCTTTAGCCCAGGCTTTCAACGTGCTCTCAATGAAAGATTACCTAATCATTAGATTGGTAGGGCCAGTCCTGTGCTTTAGCCTCCGAGAAGCTCAGATTTGACATCCCTAAATTTTTTTTAAGGGGATACGTTAAAAATATTTTCTACAGTGAAATCAGGACCACATTTAAGATAACGGATTACCTCTGCTGATGCCATCATTCCTTGGTTACTCCTGCGATGATCCAGCAGAACTTGATCCGCTGGATAATATAATCGAATTCTAAGCAGAAGTCGATTATGGCTGAATGTTTGGAGAGCGACCAACGGAACTCATATTGAAACATTCTAAGGTATGTAAAGAACCTTTTGAGTTGATGAATTTTTTTTAAAAAATACTACTTTCACAAATATAATCTATTAGTTTCTTTACAGTATATAGTCTATTAGATATGGTTTTTTTAAATTGCCAACTTTTTTGATGACCCTACAGTTATTTATAAAAATAAGCTCTCTCTCCACCCATGGCGTATATGCCGCTATTAACTAAGCACAGCCGAGAGCAAATGGTCAACGGTCTCAACGGTGGAAGAGGAAGTAATATTCCCAACACTGAACAGACGAAAAAACCAAGAAGTTGGATCTCCAAAGTAAACCCAGAGCAAGTCCAGATGCTCGTAGATGCCACGTATATCACTGGAGCTACCCTTCGCTAAGGTCGTAACTTAGTCGGGGGAATTTAATCTTCTTACTGGGAAATTCCAGAAGAGCCTCAGATTTAGGACAGGGATTTTGGCTAAAAAAGCTGAAAACAAATGTAAAGATGATTGTTGAGGTCCGATTGTCGGAAGAACAAAATAGTTTTAGAAAGGAAAGATCTTGAACGGACAACATTTTTAGTTCATAGCATATAATTGAAAAAAAAAAAACCGGGAATTTCGATTAGAAGACCATATCGCTTTCGTCTACTTTGATAAGGGTCTTGATCATGTGAACAGAGGATAGTTATGGCAAATATTGTAAATTAAAGGCTTATTTATCCGCTTAATTAAGCTTATTAAGAGGTTGTGTAATGGAACAATATAGATGGCCAAAGGAAAAAAACATTTAAACATTAATTTAGGTGTACTACTGGGGTGTAAAATATCGTCCATACTATCTAATCTTTACTTAGATCGTTTAATTTTTATATGGAAAAGATGAGCCACTTGGTATTACATAAGGTAATATATTTTCAAGTCATTTATTATTTGCTGACGGAATGAAACTGAAAATCCTTGCTGAAACTGAAAACGAATTAAAAATGAGTTGTTTAAATTTAGTAAGAATGCTGTGGATTTTAACTGTAAAGTCTCTGTCAGTAAAATAAAAATAATGGGAAATCAAGGGAAAAGAAATAGGAATAAGATAATATTAAATGAGGTAAACCTTGAACAGGTTCGATCCTTTACATACCTGGACTGTTTAACATTTGATCAAGACAGTGATGTAGTTAACAAGTTAAATAAATTTTTAAACAATTAAAAAAGATGTACTGTCGTCAATGACATTCTTCGTGGATTATCACCTTAAAACCTAATGCCTCGAAAAGATATTACAATAAAGTATTCGACGAGCATGTTTCATGCTTTCATCTCTCTTATCAATTCTTGTATTCTCTATTTACTACGACATTATCAATATAATTTATCAAAACATTTTGTTCTGTTTATTGACTCATTTCTAGTTAATTTTTCGTTATTTTTTTATTCTCTTTTGGACAGTTTTTTTTAAGCCGAACATCCAACTACTTTTTCATAGAATAGTGAGGTAAAACTTATTGTCAGCAGGATATTTTTTTTTAAAACAGATCTTTAGTACTGAATAGAGAACAATTATGTTAATGAACGGTCACCACATCATTACCGCTCTTTGTTGATCTTACTTTGTTGAATATACAACAGAAAATAAACATAACGGGAACAGCTAAATAAAAAACGGCAATAGCAAAAAGAAAGTCAGCAATCATATTTAATTAATGACTTTCTAATTGTATCTTTCTACTTTAAGTTAATTTTAATTTTAAATTCTTTTGATATTTAATACAAATTTTCTTCTTTTTATTTTGTAGAAATAAATAAGAATAATAATAATTTATTCTCGATATTCGTTACGTAGATGATACTTGATGTTTAATCTAAACTATACAAAAGAAAGATGAAAACTCTTCGTTATTTAATAAAAATAATAAATCTCATTTGGTAATAAAAATATGATTCTAACAAATATTTTTTAAGAAAAATTGTTTTTAAGAAAGAGAATACATAATACTGAAAAATAAAGAGTTAATTAGGTTATGACAGTGAAAGACATAACATTTCTTTTACAATTCTTTACCATTATTGACTGATTTTAATTATTTTTATAAATATTGGTGATTGATTTTCACTTAGACTTAGCAACTTTAAGACGTTTTGTTGTTTTAAGAAATATATTTAATCTTTTGTATAAAGAAAAAAAATGTCAGTAAATCTTCGTCATTATATTTTAACTGTAAGAATATATTTTTAAAGGAATAAAGAAAAAATAAAGAGTAAAATCTCTGAAAAAAATTATTATCCTCTGAAGAATAAATTATTTTACCTGAAAAAAACTCATAATTTTTGCCGTGTAATTTATGATTTTTTTTTTTTTTATGACAATCACCCTAAAATAGAGCACATGGAGGTACTGCACATCCGAATAGTATTCTGGTTAAGAATACTTTAAGGCATTACCTACTCCCTGGTTTTAGCACAGACCATAGTCAAGCGACCTCCAATTGAAATATTGCTCTGGTCTGGACCTATCGAATTATCTACAGCTTACTGTCCTCCTTGTCATGCGATCATAAATGTCTTGTCAGAATTCTTCTGCACCCTGGATCCCCCGTTTTTTTGTAGAGGTAACTGAAACGCAAACACGTAATCTGGGGATCTCGGCTCATAAGACTCGATGGAGGGCCTTGAAGGATAGTATTAACAACCTGCAGCCTTCATATCGGCCTACTATATAACGAAGGTGCCTGACTTACTAAATTTTTATGTCGTTTCGGAAGTTTCTCTTTCTTTACACTAATATTAGGAATAATTTTGATTCCTAATCCCATTATTCACTAGTTCTGTTGATTGTTAACACGATGGTTATAAAGAAGAAGGAATCCCCAGTACTGTAAAATAAATGCACAGATTAGGAATCATATCGAAGCTGGGTAGAAGACAAGCTGGCTAGAGCTGTTCCTTTGAAATACCAAAATGACATCGATGATGTGACCCGGCGACTGATCTTGATTATGCTGGAGAGAGCTCTGCGTTCGACTCCCGAGGGAAAGCAAGGTGGTCGGAAAGTACCAGACTATCCAAGAGAAGTAATGAATCTTATTATCACACAAAGATTTTGAAGAAATTGGCGATTATACAGGAGGCCTGAAGATAGGACAGCTACAAACATTGTGGTCGTAAGTTAAAAAATTTGATAAAGACTATCAAAAACGAGAGATTCAAATACTACTCGTTCGTGGAAAGTCTTTCCCATTAAAATAGAGATAACTAATCATATGGAAAGTCACAAGGAGATTTCTTCAGTCTCCACTCTCATTTCCATCTGTAAGGAAACCGACTGGTTGAGTTCATAGTGACGGTGAGAAGATAGAACTATTTGCTGAACGCTTAACCAAGAACTTTTGGCCAAGTGAGATGGAGGGAACAATATTTTTTGGCTTCCTCTTTGTTTATCTTTACGGCGTTTCACATGTGCAGAAGTGTCACAAGAGATCAGGAAATTAGAAGGTCCTGAATTTGACTTAAAAACTCATAAGATGGATACTGCTTACATTACCATTTAGGGCCATCGAATCATAAAGGATGTCACCCTTCATGGCATCCTTCGTAACACGAATTTCCCATTAGAATTTAAGATGTCACAAATCGATATTTGTGACACCTTCCATTCTAATGAAAGAAATATTGAAGGAATTTCTATCGAAGGAATATCGATATATTCCCAAAAACTGGCAAACCTATTGAAGTTGAATCATCGCATAGACTTATTAACCTTATGCCAAATCTCTCTAAGATGTTTAACTCATCCAAGGAAGAGCCCCTCAAACATCTAAGATGTTTGTAAAGCCAATATAGGAGGCCTACGGGATATAATTCTGGGGTTTGGCAAGAAAATTTAATATTGACATCTTTCAAAGGTTTCAGAACAAAGTGCTGAGGAAAATTTTTAGAAGTGCCATGCATGATTTGTGAAGAACAAGGAGATCCACGATTACCTAGAAATGCCACTTATTGATGAAGAAATTCCCCGGTTAAGCTCGAAGTATATTATTGAGATTAACATCTATGAAAACCATCTGGCTGTTTACTACTGGATAACAGGGCGAATGTGAGACAACTGAAAAGTGTTGCATGTATTGGATATTTTTTTTATTTTGTTTAACCTCCGGAACCACCGTTAGGGGTATTTCATTAGAGGATGAGATGTATGATTTGTAGCGTGTGTGAAAATGCCATGCCTGACCGAGATTCGAACCCGGGATCTCCGGATAAAGACGCTACCACTCACGCCACGGAGGCCGGTATGTATTGGATCTTGAGGCTGATGTGCGGTGAATATTGTGCTTTTCTTTGTTTTATTAACAATTCAACGGCTGTATTAACTATTTATTTTTTTGCTCTGCTTCATTCCTTGTTGATTTATGTGTACTTTGTTGCGGATATTTTGTGGATTGTTACTTATATTTTATTCATTGTACTCGTATTGTCATGGAAGGTACTATTCTTTCACGATATTGCTGCTTTATACGATTAATTTCTAGATTAGTTATTCTTGGATCCTGATTGTAAATAGAACAATGTAAAAAAAAATTATAACACCGTAAGAGTAAAAGGTGATTCTTCATGTAACGTAAAAATAAAAAAGTATATAAATTAAAGAGAATCATTAAGCATTACGTCATGTTTTAAATGCATAATTTGATACTTTAATTTTATATCTGTAAAATATTTTCTACAATTAACTGTATCATTTCTCAACTTATTAAGCGATTAGGTCAAATATTAAAATTATACAATAAAAAACTTAATATGATGTTTTATCGCTTTGTTTAATAAAAAAAAATTGTTAAAGAACACAATTAACCGCTTCAAAATCAAATTTTTTCACATCGTTCAAAGTACGGTAGTATTATTTTTAACGAACTGATGGAAATTTAGAACAAAAGTTCATGAACGAGAATACCATGTTGTCAGACAACCTTTGAAGTCTTCTGTAAGTTTCCCTACAAGCTGCCATTCACTAAGTAAGATTAATATATTCATTATAAGTCTAATTCAATTAACTATTGTGGATGCTCTATCTTCTATCCAAGGTCAAATTCTTTAGTGAAAGTTCATATACAATATCATCTGAACTTTTATTTTGCAATATTTCTTTTGCAACAAATGAATCGTAGACGTTTATTCGTATTATTTTGTTAGTTTAAACAAATTAATGTATTTAAGGATTACGATCCAGCCGGCCTCCATGGCGCAAGTGGTAGCGTCTCGGCCTTTCATCCGGAGGTTCCGGGTTTCTAATCCCGGTCAGGCATGGCATTTTCACACTCACTACTACTAGTGAATGTGCTACTTGCCATTCATCTCATCCTCTGATGCAATACCTAACGGGTGGTCACGGAGATTAAAAAAAAAAAATATTTATGATCGAAATAATTAATGCAGAATAATAATTATGTATATAAAGTTGATTTAAGTTTGCATGTAAGTTTAAGTAAGTATCCTAAGTTTAAATCCCCCAATTAGGCTTGGTACTTTATAAAATTTATCTCTCAGCAACGGTAATAAAATGGGCGATAGTATGAAGTTTGCAAAAAAATAACAACAAATAATTATAATATATGTAAAAAATAAAAATGTATTTAAATAATTTTTATAACCATCATTACAGAGACGTGATTGAATTGAATAAAAATTAAAAAAAGATAAAAATTAATAAATATTTATTACTACTATCTTATGCCTTTCGCACTAAAATTACGTATAATATACAATAAAAACTAATATTTTTTTAAATAAGCGATGAAGGTTGTGTAATAAAAAATACTTTAGCTCTTTATTAATAGTTTTCTATACTATAAGCCTTATTCTACCCAAATAATCGATTTTGATAACTCTTTTTGTACTTTGCAGAGAAAGTTCTTCTCTTAGTATCTAGTCCGTATAACTATCTAAAAGATAACGAAAATTACATTTTTAAGTAGACGATTAGAAAAAAAATACTGTGTATAAAAAGTTTTTTTGTCGTTATTGCTTATTACTTGATTGTGCAGCTTAATGATACATAATCATTTTGATATTTCATCAATTTTAGAGAAATTTCAAGAAAATGTTGCTCTATTGTCGGAAAACATTTTCCGGATATTAGAGTGAATTTGATTACTCAAAACAGACTTTTTATGTCATTTCTTTCGACCCTTGTTTAATTTTCTCAAGATCCAGGTTTGTTGCTTCTTAGTTTCTTTGGAAAACGGTGTTTTTTTCGAACGGGTAGCATTTATTTTAGGGCTATCAATTCGTTTTTGAAACGAATTGATTTTGCATTTTTCGTTTCGAAAAACGAAAAATTTTAGTTTTTTGAATCTGGTTTAATTTGGTATCGATTTCTAAAATGTCGATATTTAAAGAAGAGTTAATGTTTGTTATTTTTCATCTGAACAGTACTTATTAAGTACGTACCAATTAACATTCACTAAAGAATAAACAACTGGAAGATTAATTAAGAGAAACTCTAAAAACTGTTATTTTTTAATACTATTTTTTCTATAAAATGTAAAAAACCCAAAAAGATATTTTAATTTTTTTTTTAAATGTATTTTTTAATCTACAATCTCTTGTAGACTAGAATTATAAGTACATTTGTTTTGTTTTAATAATTTATAATAATAAATTATTGTTCCCATTATGTATCAAATAAAATACAGTAAGCAGTTTCGTCGTCAGTCTTCTAAATAATTAGTTGTGATGAAAGCCTAGCAGTTAGCAATTTTAGTTGTGGGCTTAATGCAATTCACTCTGTTCGCGACTTATTTTCGCTGAAGCTCTTGTCACATTTGTCTGGTGTTTAATTAAAATTTTAAGCAACCTTTCAGCCTATAGCTTCTAAAATTTATATGTAAATAATACTTCCAGGGCATACAGAAAATATAATACGACTTATAATATTTAATTTCTTGAGAAAATCTTTTCTGTGATTTCAATAAAAAGAATCATTTCCACCTTAGAAAATAAATTTGAAGAGTTTTTCACACCGTGAAAAGAAATTTGTTCGTTATTCATGCTACTAATTTATTATTTAAGTATATTATTTTTAACTAAGCAAATCTAAATATTCATCATGATTACTGCATCTTCTACTATTTTCTATA
>JAAAKQ030055872.1:0-16042 GCA_010016005.3 Zanna intricata | reverse complement strand
GCTGTACACGTTGGAGTGAATTTGTAGTTGTAGACACGCGAGTGATTCTGTTTTATAGTCGTTTGCAAAGAGTTTTTAGCCCACTCACTTTTAAATAATCGGTACAACATTTAGGCACACATCATCACAAATCAAATAAAGTACAGTGTTATGCTTTTTATCCTACGAAACCAAAACTTTCACTATCATTGAATGATTTTACTAAGAATACATTATTATGATCTGTCAATCAAAATAAAAAATCAAAACCCACGTCGGGTGAAAATACGTAATAATTTTGTTCCTTGTTATAAACGTGACTACGTGTTTACAATCTTTTAACGATACTATAAAATACATCGCTAAATTTAATGTTTCGTGCCAATTTTATGAACTTATCAGTGGAGAGTGTATAAAGGTACAACCTACGCAAGATATTACTTTTAAGATATTGCAACTTGACATCCTGTTTTATAGTTGATATATAGTTTATGAGTAGCTCTAATATTTGAAGATTGATATAAAATCAATATACATAACAACTAAGTTACATATAAAAAATAATATATGTGTATATATATTTCACACTTGTTAAAATTACCGCAGGATAGGATTACTAAGAAAATTTTTGTATTTAAAAAGTCCACCGACATGGATCAAAGAAATTAAAGAAGACATGCAAGAATTAGATTTGACTTACGAAGTTTTACTTGATAAATTAAAATTTGTTATTAAAGATCGGAATACTAACTTTAAAGTAAGAAATTTTAATTATACAAAAAGGGTTTATTCAGAAGAGAATCGTAAAGCAAGATCTCTCTCTTTATCTGTTTAACCTCCGGAACTACCGTAAGGAATTATTTCAGAGAATGAATGAGGATGATGTGTATGAATATAATGAAGTGTAGTCTTGTACAATCTCAGGTTGACCACTCCTGAGAAGTGTGGTTAATTAAAACCTAACCACCAAAGAACACCGGTATCCACGATCATTAAGAATGACTTAATATTTGGAGAAATTTAGAGCTAAGAACTTAAAGGCAAAAGATCTGCCAAAAAAGACTTGAATTATTCTGACTAAAGTGGTCCTTTGCGGCCTTAAAAGTAAATTATAATAATAATAATAATGTATATATAAAAGGTGATTTTCTCTTTCACAGACTACATTACATATATTTTCTCACAATTAAATTTTCTTCTAGTTTTGATAACAAATTTACGAATTTCTTAGTCATTTAACAACGTTATTGTACTTCAAACCTAAACAAACGATTTTTTCGTAACTGCATTTTTCTGTTTTACGCTGCATATCATAAACTACGGGAGATAGGTTCAGGACCTATTTTATTTGGTTTTTCAGGTCAAAATCATAAGAAACCATAAAGTTTACTGCTTATTAAACGCCTTAAAAAAAAGAAGAAAAATCCGAGCGAGATTTTTCGCTAGCCGTAATTTGAAAACAAAGCTTATCGCAATGTTTGTACGAACACCTTTTTTTCTTATTTCAAGCTCAAGAATCAGATCCCAAATTATTTTCCCTTCCTCCTGAATCATTCTGTGTATATAACATAACATGGTGGCCATTTTTATTTTCATAACTTAACTAGAACTCGAGTTCGTGGTTTTTCGTTTTACACCTCCCACTTTTTTCGCATTTTTCACACAAAAATTCCTTAATATAACATGTTTTATAATAATTGATGAAGAAAAAATTAGAGAAAACACGTGCTGTTTTATACCGGTCACTTTAAATATTCTCTATATTAAGATATTGTACATATTAAAAAAAAAAACTTGATTATAAACAATAATTACTGAATTTATTATATAAATAATTAAAACATTACTCTTAATTAGTCAAGGTTAGCGAGCGAAGCAAGCGTAGGTTAAGTTCGATTAGATTATACTTATTCCGTGTACTGACGAATCGTACGTACTCGTATAGTAACATATAACCAAACCAAGCATGTTTGGTTTAAACATAACAAACCCACAACTTACTGACCTGAAATATAAGTAACGTATGTCAAACAAAAAAGTTTAATTTCAAGGGATAGAATCCACTAATGTATTTTAATATAATATTAAATAAATCTTCATTTTTATGCCTATTATGCAATAAGAATTCGCAAAAATATGAATCCGATATTTGTCGAACGGTTCCACTTTCCCCCTTCCTTATTACTTTTTTTTAACAAGCCCACAAATTTTTGATATTTTGTGTATGAGCTTCAGTGATGGGATCGACAGAATTATCTGAGTGATTTACAGTATAATGTTGAAAATTATGTCCATCTAAAGAAGAAATACCATCCATAGTCTTTCCATTTGTCAGACATTATACTTGACTATTTTTCAATGCATGCTGTTATTGTCTCAAATGTACCTTTGGTACGATCCGGAACAGAGAACATGAAACAAACACGCGTTTCTCCGCAAATATCTCCAAACACCTACTGCTTTGGAAGAATTCTGCCTCTATTATACTTTATTTTTTAAAAAATGAGGACTCGTCTATTTCTACTGTCATTCCTGGACCACCTACCTTTTTTAAGGTTTTCAATAAATGATCAACATACACCTCTCGAGTACATTTTCTAATAAGTTATAATTGAATTATCACTTGACACTTGAAATCCTCTCGAAAAAAATTTAGTTGTTTTCTATTAATGCGCCCAACAGTATATAAACAACATAGTGTTTTGTAGCGATAGTTTACTATCCGCGAGCCACATGTTTTTTCTCAAAACAATTCTGCTCAACATGATCTTTTTTATACATCTCACATGAATATTTTAAATGAAATAAAAATTTGATTTGATTTTTTTATTTTTTTACAAATTGTTGTACTATTAAAAGAATTATTATCATTAATTTTTATTGCAAAAATTTCGCAGCAAATCTCTTCGTCATTGATATCATGAATAAGAGATAGTTCCATGACGTCTATGTTTACACTTATCTAATAACACAAATAATATTATTTTTATTCAGTTATAGGGTTACAACAGTATTTCTCTAATTTTTATTCATAGATTATTATAAAATAAGCTATATTAAGTAATTTTTTCTCTCATAAAAATGCAAAAAAAAGTGGGGAGGGCGTAAAATGAAAAAGTTAATCATGGTTAATTCTTTCTTCATTATAAGATACGGATTAATTTTGGCGAGATCTGAGAGGCAGTGATTATATTTTTAAACTAGAGTCAAGGATTATTAGAATATTACATGAATTATGATAAATTTTTATTTAAAAAATTTTAAAAAAGTTATTTTATATAACTTGCAGTTTATGTGATATTTTTCTTTATTATTTTTATTTATTTATTTTAAAATGTTACTTCAAAGCAAAAGTTTTAAAGAATTGCTTACAATCTATAATTGTTTGCAAGAATGATTATAAATTCTGAGGAGAACCATCGATTCAAAAGGATCAGTATTAAATTAAGAATGTGAATATTCTTACTCTGTCTGTAACGTTATTTAGTACCAAGGAAATATTGTGATCACGAAAAAGTTCGGTTTTCAGATTTCAATGGAAATATCCGTTTTGACCAGGCCTGAATCCATTTTGATTAGTTTCGGCATGACGTCTGTACGTAGGTATGTATCTCGTATAACTGAAAAAGTAGGACGTTGAAATTGTGGATTTAGGACTGTTGTAACATCTAGTTGTGCACCTCCCCTTTTGATTGCAATCGACTGAACCAAAAGTGTCCAAAAAAGCCCAAAATCCTAAAGAATTTGGATTTTGAACTTTCCCTTAACCGCAGTAATAAGCCCTCATTGAGAACTGTTCAACGATATATCATAAGTGGTACTGATTTTCATTGGTTCCAGAGTTATAGCCAAAACAAAATTTTAATTAATGAAATATTTGGATCTTACAAGGGAGGCACATCGGTTCGAATCAGACTTCATTCATCTGCTTTTTTCTTCTTTTTTTAACTTTTTTTTTTTTAAATTTCTATTTTGTAACTTATTTTTAATTTAAAAACATTGATTTATTAGTAATTATTAACCTGTGATTGTGAAAAAATTTATAATAAATAATAATGCAATAATAACTCTAAAAAAAAAAAACAAATGACAAAAACAGAAGTTATTAGTGAAATAAAATTTTACGTACTTTTAAAAATGTGTAATTTAATAAACATTATTACATAATAAATTTGGTGAAAAAGCTAATAATTTAATATTAATTGAAAATTAAAATTTTGAATCGTATTATTTTTTGATTTTCGTACAAGGAAGTCAAATGGTGTCCACAAAAATTTTTTTTTTACATATAAAAGGTATTCCCTCAACTGAAGTGGATAACTAATTAACGTGTTCAAAGAAGATGGTATGGAAAATGTGACGAACAAAGTAAAAACGTGAAACATATTGTCGGTTATTCAACAAAGAGAGAAGAAAAAGACCTTGACGTTCTATCCGTCACTAGCATCTTTTTTTACTGTGAACAATTATCTCTACTTAGGAGAAATCATCAACTTAGAAAATTAATGAAAAACGTTAAAAAGGTTACAGCGTGCTATACACAATATTCGAAGAGGCTAAGAGAGCATTATAGTTACATGTTATTTCAATTCAAAAATGTTCATGAATTTTTCATTCCAAAAATCGTTTGTAAGAAACGATTATAAATTCTGAGGACCATCGATTCAAAAGGATCACTTTCAAATTTACAAGACAACAAAACTTTTGCTTTTTATCTAAAGTTAACGTTTAGACAACAATGTTAGGACAGGGCGTTCTCACATTGCTCTTCTCTTTTTCTGTTTAGGTTCCGGAACTACCGTAAAGTATTACTTCAGAGGATGAATGAGAATGATATGTATGAAAGAGAATTTAGTGTATGTAGTCTTTACAATTTCAGGTCGATAACTCCTGAGAGGTGTGGTTAATTGAAACCCACCAATAAAGAAAACCGATATCCACAATCTAATATTCAAATCCGGATAAAAGTAACTACCCTAACTAGGATTTGAACCTTAGAACCCTCGACTTCGAAATCAACTGATTTGAAATGTTGCGTTAACCACTAGACAGTTTATAACAGTTTCAAAAGTTTACACAGGAGATATTGAAACACCTAGTCTAGATTTTACCCGAATTGACTATCTTACTTTCCTAGAATTAAATTTATTTTTGAACGGAAAACGCTTACACAGATCGATGAGGACGTCTAAAAAACTGTCAACGATCGACTGGTTTTTTTAAGTATGTAATCAAGTTCGTATATACATAAGTGCTTGCTTATCTATAAGGATTATATTGAAAAAAAAATTAAAACTTATTTTTTATTGTAAAAGTAATAATTTTGGATTGCGATAAAATTAATATTTTACGATAAAATAATTCTTAATTTAAGTAAATTTAATTAAATTGATTAAATAACAGCTTAATTACAAAATAATTATATTTATTAAAATATTTTAAATGAATTATAGACTACCTGATTACCTGAAACCACATGTGAGTTTGGATTAAAAACATTGGAAAGGCAATATATTTATAAATGTTGTAAACAGCAAAACCAGTTGTAATTCATACACTTTTACTGAAGTATTATCTTACCTAACAAAACACTGAGTAGATTAAGAATATTATTAAATTTTTTTTTTTTCTTATGAGAATTAACATTGCATCTGATAAATACAACTTAGTAGTATTGACCGTAATTATTTAAATTGAATTATGCAAATATATGAAAGGTATTTGCAATATAATATAATAAATTAGTTATTCCTCACCAAGTCTAATTACTTTTTGCAGGATCCGATATCCTTTGAAACAATACGTAGTTGTTTAGAGATAAATTTTCTAATATTATAATCGCATTTATCGACTACTGCTTAAATTAATTCGTATAGCCTCATAGCATTGATGCCGTAAAGACTACAGGTGGTGGTTTAACTGCGTTTTTCCGACGATAGTTTCCTCCATCGAAAGGTCTTGAAAAAGATTCAACAGGGGTAAATCAGCGGTTGATACATGGGACTGAGATATGTTACGTCTACGCGAACCCGGCACAGTCTGCCATGGTATAGGTGTTACATGCAGGTTTTCCTTGTAAGTTTCAGTTTCGCTGTCATCAGATACATTAACATAATATCGTCCCCGATAAGCCTGGATCGAGACTGTTTTCTAGAATCTGTGTATGTAGTTTTTACAACTTCAGGTCGACAACTCCTGAGAGGTGTGGTTAATTGAAACCCAGCAATAAAGAACACCGATATCCACGATCTAGTATTTAAATCCGGATAAAAGTAACTACCCTAACTAGGATTTGAATCTTAGAACCCTCGACTTCGAAATCAACTGATTTGCGATGTTGCGTTAACCACTAGACAGTTTATAACAGTTTCAAAAGTTTACACAGGAGATATTGAAGCACAAGGCTGTAATAGAGGCTGATGACAAGGATCCATGTTTTCTGGACGAAGTCCAGAACTACCAGTTGCTAACCCATTTTCATCGATGGACACAGTCGAATAATCAAACATACTTGAAAACTTTACCCTTGAAGACTAACACAAAGATCGATTTAGAAAAATAAAATGTCTACAAATAATAACAATTAAATAAATAGAATAATACCCTTATAACTCACGGTTCAATAACTCTCATAATCCAGAATAACACACTAAAAAAGAAAATAAATCTAACAAATTAAATAGCAAAATGTAAACAATCTTATTACTTAAAATAGCGATTCAGCTTTCCTTTTAAGCTCAAAGATATCTTAGTATTTTTTTTTTTTTTTTTTTTTTTTTTTTTTAATTAAAAAAAAGTTAATTTCAGATATTTCAAAACACTTGAATATGTTGATCATTTAAACAGATTTGTTTAATTTTATGATTAGCAAAATTGTCGTGTACTCCCACAAAATGAACATTGATTAAGCTTAATTCTTATAATGATTTTGTATTTTCATTCTAACTAAATCATTATAAACTATTTTTTCAAGTGAAAATTAATGAGAAAATAATTATATTTTCAGATTTTTATGGATCCTGAATAGTTGCCCTTTCCTGAATCTAAATAAACTGGTTTCTTAAAAAAAAAAAAAAAAAAGAAAAAAAAGAATACGCTTAGTATATTTGTTTCCGTTTGGAGTTTTTGATTTTTAAAAATCAGTACTTAAATTGTATATTAATTATTCATACTATATTAATAGGATTTGTCCTTTAAGAAGTTTAAACAGGTAAATTATTCCATAATTCGTAAAATATAAAAAGAATTTTGGCTACATAAATAAAATTTAATAAATTAAAATTTTTTTTTATAAGTTTAAGAACAATAATAATAAAAACTGTATATTCTTCAGCAGCATTAAAATTTAAAAGAATACCAAAAGATTTGAATTGATAAATAATAACCCTATTCATGTATAATAAGGAATCCATATTTAAAATAATACAAGACCACCCTGGCATTTAATAATAAATATAAAGTACAGTATTGTACCATTATAGGACACTAGGTTGAAAAACCAATTCGACCGCAAACCGCAATAAATTCTTTAGCTTATGGTTTTCTAACTCCTTTAGAACATTTACAACACATGGTATTTTGACACACACACTTGCGAGACCGCACGCGCTTAAAATATTAACTACATGCTGTTACTCATTTCACTAGGTTCTTTTCTTTTTTTTTTATAATTTTTAATTCTATTTTTCTCTCTGTTATACTCAATAAGATGTAAATATAAAAACTAATTTGACAAAGAGATAATACTTCAAATTAAATGGCCTTTGGTACGACTATTTTGACCACAACTATGTTTAGTAGATAAACTACGTAAGATGTTCATAGGCCAATAATAGGCAAATTATATTTAATTAATAACTGAATGGAATCTTTAGACAAGCCTGAAGACCTACCGCAGTTTATCCCTCCTTTAAAAGTTTCATAGAGGTCAGACTAAATTAAATAATTCCTCTACTTTTACCGGATGTCGAAAATGTCGACGGTTAAATTCAGAATTGTCACTAACTTTTTCGATCAATCTGATATTAAAATATTTAAATATTTCCTGGTAATATGGCGGTAATACGTTGGACTATTATTAAGAGAAATAGCGAAAGCAAAAAATATTCTGATCCGGTACTTAACCCGGGTTGTTTTTCGAGTCCTTATATTTAAGGCACTATCGAAGGGCATGACTTAATCGTACTGCATTCATAAATGATAGACTGAGGTTCAGACACTAGAAAAAAAAGAATTACTCAAAGGATGTATTGAGGAAAAATTTATTTTTCTGTCCTTTATTTAATATAAATTAATATTTTTTTAAACTTTAAACCATTTTACTGTTTATTTTATTAAATGAAAACTAGAATATGATTTTTTAATTTCCTAAATTCTAATACGAAAGCCATAAATTTTTATAATTAATGGTTGTTAAAATAAATGAAAACTCTTTTGAATGAGATTGCACAACTTAAGTATGAATAAATTTTAGATTACTTTATTTGTTAGATGACAAAATCGTATATGGTAACAGAATAAGTTTCTGTTAAGAAGAAGAAAATCTTCTTTTTTTTTTAGTTAGTGAGTTGGTTAAAATGTAAAATGCTTAACTAAATAAAAAATTCGCTTAATTTTGATATTTTTTATTTTTAATAAACTTCGAAATTCTAACGTTTATATTTAGTTTCTGTGAACTTCGTTAATACCATTTTACAAAGAACTAAATTTTTTATAAATTTTGTTTAAAACTTTTATTTAATTATTACCCATTTAACAGATATTTTACGCCAAACATAAAATGATATGCTTTTCGGATTTCAATTTTTTATTTTTTAGCCTAGATTTCTCATAACTACTAAAAGTATAGTACTGTTAATTTAATAACGTAAATTCTACTTTGTTTACTGATAAAGCTACAGATAATCAAAATGGAATTATTAATTCAAAAACAGTCACATATGGAGTCACGAAAATCTACTCGGCAACGTCGAAACTGGATGTCAACTCAGGTTCTACGTAAATATTTGATGGGGTATTATAAGCAACAAAATATTAAGACCATTCATTTTCAATGCGAATGTTTTGGGTCCTTCATGTACAAACTTTTTTGCAAAATGATTCTCCAGATTTTGGGAAATGTTTCTCTGTTATAAGACAGATGATTTTCTAGCACTTTGAAGGAGGCACTCCACACTTCTCATCGGTTAGACAACAGTTAAATGCAACTTTTTAAAACAAGTGTATTGGATGTAGCGGACCTATCAACTGGCCTTCAAGGTCATCTGACATAACACTGAAATCATTAAATCTCAAAAATTACTATAAATACATTATTTCTGGTACCTATTTTTATTTCATTTTTTAGATCAAATGTTACATAAAACACTAAATTTATCCTTTAATTTGTAGAGTTACAGTCTGGGTTAATTTTTTCGAAGTCGCAGAAATCATGTTTCGCAAGTCGACACTTGCTAACAAAGTGTTTTCGAAACCATAGAGTGGCTCCCAAAATGATTCAACTTTTTTTTTGGCAAAAATTGTTTAGGGTAATAATTATTAATGTTCGCAGAACTGACAACAGTTCATGAATATTAGCTTTTTCGCTTTCCGAGTGCGCTATTTGTGTATCATTCCAAGATCGCTGACGAAGGAAGAATGACTATTGAACATTCCAATGACTGTGTTATTTTTAAATGAATTAAAAAGTGTGGTGCTTACACAAACACGTTGTACTTCCCCTTTTCCCAGTTGGTGGTCGCCTTCATTTACAACAATACGAAGATTTTATGAAAAATTTAATAGTGATGGTTCACTATTTGAGAGTAAGCGCGAACGACCTGCCGTTGGTCGTTCCCCACAGAGTGTCGAAGTGTCAGAGCAGCGTTGCTGAGGAGCCGAGCAAATCAACAAGAAAAACAGCAGCACGACTTGGGATTTTTAAGTGATCTGTGTAGCGAATTTTATAAACTTATTTGTTCCTAGTAAAGGTAGTTTTATTTTTATATGGATTTGAATACTAGATCATGGATACCGGTATTGTTTGGTGGTTGGGTTTCAATTAACCACATTTCCTCAGGAGTGGTCGACCTGAGATTGTACAACACTACACTTCATTCCCATTCATACATATCATCCTCATTCATCCTCTGAAGTAATACCTTACGGTAGCAAGGTAGTAAGGGAGGTATACAGTAAACAGTGTATTTTACTTTACTGCGTTGCGATTCAAATATATATTTTTGAACAAAACCAAATGTTGTACCACTTCTTGCTCCATTCTTTAAGTTTATATGAATTTTCTACTATTTTCCTCAGTAAAACATGTGGTGAATATATGTTTCATTGTTTGTGAATTAACCTTTATTTAGGCTTAAATATCTTATTATTAATTAAAAATATTTAATTTTAAAATTTTTAGGTAAATTCCGTGATAATCACGGAACCGCGGTTGATAATCACACAAAAGTACTTCATAATAAAGAGAGTGAGATGAAGAAAATTCCTCCACGTGAATATTTTAGTTTAAAATATTACTTAAATTTTAGACTTATTTAAAAATTTATATAGTTTTTATTTAATCGGTTCAACCATTCTTGTGTGACGTACAAAAATAAATAGTGATAACAGGTAAAGTTTTATTTTTTTTTATATAAAAAATAAACAGTCAAAATAAAAACAGTTTTTACTTATAAATTTATAAATAAAACGTCACTTTCTATTATACATTATTTATTAGTTAACCTATTAACTATTTTATAATATTAATTGATCAAATAAACTGATATAAAAGAAGCAGAAAATATACTGGCTATTAAAAATCTTTTAAAAAATTCTTATTTAAATGATTTGTTTATTTATTTATGTACAATGAATAATTTTTTCAAGGTAAATTTATATATTTATACATAGTATGATAATTGTAAAATGTGATAATTAATATACTGTACTGGAAGCTGATATAATCGTATTTTTACAACATAATCGTATCAAGTATTTATAAAAGTTGTATCTGGCAATAAATCAAAGAATTTAATTAGATAGAAATGTATATTATAAAATTATGTATGTTGAATAAATAAATAATTAAATAACAGAACGTAAAATTGCAAAATAATAAATGTGGTTGACATTCTTTAAATATTAATCTGTTTTACCTCTACCTATTTAATACATAGTTTAAATTAGATATAAACCTGACCTGAATTAAAAGTTTCAGTATAACAGTACCTAAATAATTAAAAATTTTCATTAAAAAAATATTTTTCGTAAAAGAAGAATTGGATAATTTCATTTAATCTAAAATGAAAAATATAACGCCTTATGCTATTAAAAAAATATATTCTCAAGTTAACATCCAATGTGGAAAGTTTCGTTTTTTATTATACTAACTTACTGGTAAATTTATTTATACACTCTTTTCAGATGACAAAGTATTCTCGTGTTATTCGGACAAGTAAAATTGTTTTACAACCAATTTATAATTTGATCTTCTTACATTTTACTTTAAACAAGTAGTTATTGAATGAAATCAACTTAACAAGATTACAGAAAGAGGGATTGAAAAAAAAAACCAAATGATTCGGTTTCTTATTAAGTTAAAAGTTAGTCTGAAATTAATGTGCAATACCTCTATTTCGAAGTTAATTTGATTATTTAAGTACATTTTACCAAAAAATTTATTTTTATGATTTGTTAATTACTTTTTGATAAGTATCAAACATGAAGAGAATATCTTGTATTTACAATAAGGTAATTAAAAAATAAATTTCATCGAGTGATATGAATCTCAGGAAGAACTAGTTAGATTTGTGGTAGGAAAAAGCTATTTACATTATTAGTGTGTATGCTTGTCTGACAATTTTTAAAAATTAGTTTTCAAAATTATCATTTGAATTATGAAAAGGAAGAAGATCATGAGGAGAAAACATTTAAATGAATAAGATAAAAAGATGATGTTCGTCATGATTAATAGATTTGATTGGCGGATTTTTATTTAAATATTATTACTTTATATTTCCAGAGGATTACGAAAGGTAACAGAAAAGATGGGATTTTATTAAAATATTAAACAATATGTTCCCATGAAGTCATCAATAAAAGAGCAGATGCAGCCCATGGTCAACTTATTATATGGTTTGATGCATTCTTATTAATTAATTTTTTTGAAAGTGAGAAAAACAGATCCAACAGATTGAAATTGAGAGGAATTACTTCATCATTTTCATCTTTAATTACCTTGCTTTGTTCCTATAAATACAGCCCGTTCGAAAAGTCGCAGGCAGTATGTGGTTTAGAATTATGTGATTATTCTGTTCTTTCGGCGTAAGGTTGGTTGCCCTGTGGGTTCGCTTGGGTATGCTCAGTAACATACCAAGATGTCATTTGTAGAATTGTGAACATAAATTTACAAATACTCTTCTCCCTCACCGCAATGCTGTTCGAACTTTTATCGAAAACTTTCTATCAACAGTATTGAACACGCTGATCGAAGGGTAAACCATCTCTCTTTCTTTTTCTGTTTAGCTTCCGAAAGCATTGTAAGGTATTACTTCAAAGGATGAGTGAAGATAATATATATGAATGTAAATGAAGAGTATTGTTGTACAACCGCAGGTTGACTATTCCTCACTTTATCTGTTTAGCCTCCGGAACTACCGTAAGGTATTTCTTCAGAGGATGAATGAGGATGATATGTATGAATTTTGAATGAAGTGTAGTCTTGTACAATCTCAAACTTCTCAGGAGTGGTTGACCTGAGCTTGTATAAGACTACACTTCGTTCACATTGATATACATCATCCTCATTCATCCTCTGAAGTAATACCTTACGGTAGTTCCGGAGGCTAAACACATAAAAATAGTAGTAAATAGTAGTAGGTTGACTATTCCTGAGATTTGTGGTTAATTGAAACCCACCACCAAAGAACACCGGTATCCACGATCTAGTATTCAAATCTCTATGAAAGTACTTTTCTTTACTAGGATATAAACGTTAGAAATCTGGACTTCGAAAACAGCTGATCTGCGATGTCACGATAACCACTAGAACAGTCCATTCGACTAATACAGTTATACCTGTCAGAGATTAAACAATAAATATTTTTGAAACTTCTCCATTAACTGTAGAGAAATGTTTTTTTTAATTACGTAATTATATGATCTTAAATTATCATGCACTTAACAAACAAGGAAAATGAAAAACTGTCCTTACTTGTCGTTGTGGAGGCCAATAAGTGGCAATATTTCTCAGGATTTATTGAAAAAAATCACGATATAAGAATCTATATTTATTTCTTTGGTAAGTGTAGTTTTTTATAAGTACACAAAAATGTTTATTTTCTTATTTTATGTTTTCTATTTTCATCCAATTTTATATGAATATATTTATTAATTTCCTCAATTATATCAATTTTTATTTTTTTAATCTGCTGTAGATATCACTTGATTTATTAGCTAAAAATCACATGACGTACGAGTACGTACGTTATTAGTTTATTAAATTTACCTAAAAAAAATTCATTTCATTCATGTATTAAGTCAGATATCGATAATTTTAATAACTTCGTGAATAATAGGCAAAAAGAAAAGAAGGAGTGGGTAGCTTCAGAGAGAATAAGTGTAATTAGGACATCCGTAAAAGACAGCTGAAAAAGGTTCTAATTTTATTGTCCAGAATGTACACGTCATCTTTCAAAAACTTAAATGAACACGTTTAAGTAAAAAACATTTAATCATAACATTAATTACAAAAATAACTAAAAGACAAGACTATTATATACATTTATAATAGTATATATATATATATATATACAGAGTGTAGTATAAAAGTTTATGTATGTATATGTAGTTATTCCCCTATAATAATTTTTCAAAATCCAAACATATATAAAAAAATAATAAAACTGAAAAACAAATCTAATAATCCTTTTTAATTTTTTTTTATTAAAATTCTTCGCATTCTTTAATGATATAGAAATAAAATTCTTATATTTCTTTTGTGACAAAAAATTTTATACAAATTTATTTTTTATTTAAATTTATGTCATGGGATTTAAGTAATAAATGATACCATACAAGTAATGACAGCAGATATATGCAATTTTTCTTCTTTTTTTTTTTTGTTTCTGTTTATTTTTTTTTATATTTTAGTTTGCACTTTTTATAGCATCGGCGGTGACACTGTGGTTTGAACGTGCTTGCTGTTAAATAAATGACTGTTTACACAATTTATGTTGTTTGAATGCGTGTTTATTTTTATAAAATGACTTTTAGCACTTCTTTTACAAAACGAATGTTCTTCATTTATATACGCATATATATACCATTACAAGTAACGACTGGTTCTTGTATCGTCGGCACAGTGAAACACGCACGCGTGCTATGTCTGACCAGTAAAGTAATAAAAACGTTGTAGTATTTTTATCTTATATTTGTAATGTGTTAGTTTGTAATAATTATTCATAAGTCGGCGGCACTGTTATTGGGTGTTGGGTTTCGATACGATGCGCGCGGCGATGATATTCTGGTTTGTCGTCACATTTTGATCACGTGACCCCCACAGAGTACTATATCACAGTGTTGTATAGGTGTATAAATAAGGATATCACCTGGACCCGAACTTCTACAACGGCGCAATAAATCTGTAATCTTTAATGATATATGCGATCGTGTTAAAAAGCACTTTGTAAATATCGCGCGCGGCACACGGCCACTTAATTAAGTCGCCGCACCGGTAACATACTCCAAGCCGAGCCGACACACACACATACATACATACAAACTTCCTTTTATTTCTTTTAAATCTACATCTATCTGTAATTGTAACTGGTTTAATCACGTAAACATAATGTTATTATTAATAGATTCTATCATGAAACACACACACACACACACACACACATTGCACACACTTATGTAGTTAGCAAGTATTATTTGTTAGAGAATCTAGTTTATAAGTCGAAAATAACACTTATATCTATCCACACGTCTAAATTATGGTATACAATTACTATCCAGTAAATTTAAATAACTACTATGTGAGAAAAATTATAAAGGAGGGGAAAAGATCAAGTGTCTGAAAAGAAAAAAATTTATAATACCTAAACCGATATAGGAATAATGTCCTATAGAATGGGAAAAGAAGAAAACGTAATAATTAGTTAATTTGCATTTCTAGATAACAAAGGACAACTAGATTCTAATCAAATATGAGTCAACCACCTTCAAATCTTTTAATACTAAATTCACATTATAGTAAAGCAACTTCACCAAAAAAAAAAAAAAAACTCCCATTTATTCCAGTAAAATGGTATGTGCAATTAGCCTTAATGTTAATAAGAGCACAATTACAGCCGACCCTGAAATTCCAAAATGATATGGTAAAAGTCCGTTAAAAGTAGGACATTAAGTTAAAACATTACGTGTTTATTTGATATACCTTAATAGGCATAACTTTCATAAACTAGGTAAGATCTTATTATATTCTGCGCAGTGTTGTCATTGGTAGAACAGAACTAATTATTATATACACCGATCTTCTCTTAGTTGAAACGTTCCATCCGTTGTACTATCTTTAAAAAATGAGGGCTTGATACCACATCTTTAGGGTAGTATAGATAGGTACTAAAAAATATATGCTAAGGCGATGGGATCAGCTAAACTTTTCCCAGCTGTATATTACAAAATCAGAGTGGCTCACGTATACCTACCTACACCTCCAACCCTTCCAAATGTTCACACAGCAGCCCGCATCCTCATAATAGACCCATGGAAGAACCTTTCCCAAAACGAACCTAAACTGAAAATAGTTTCTCTTAAATTTATTATTGCACGTTAAAAGAGGTCTTTGTTAAGTGCTCCGGAGATTTTGATAAGATCTTCAAATTTTATGCTACCTTTCTTTTTTTTTTGTGTTTATCCTCCGGAAAGGTATTACTTCAGAGGATGAATGAGAATGATATGTATGAATGTGAATAAAGTGTAGTCTTGTACAATCATAGATCGACCACTCCTGAGAAATGTGGTTAATTGAAACCCAACCACCGAAGAACACCGGTATCCACGATCTAGTATTCAAATCCGT
>JAAAKQ030055861.1:0-16042 GCA_010016005.3 Zanna intricata | reverse complement strand
TCACGTCGAAAACATGATGATGAAATAAATGCAATAAATACTTTTTGCTACTAATTACATACAATATGAAAGAAAACAATTTGTATACATTTACCATAGAAACTAAGATCTCAATAACTGGCAGAAAATTATCTGTATAACAAGGTAATCAATTTTTTAACATTCTACCAGCAAAAGTAGGGACCTTATTACTGGCTTTTTGAATATTTAACTGATTTTATCATGCTGTGTTTACTGGTACATTTTTTCAATGTTGGAGACACGTAAAACCCACATTTTTAACAAGAACAGACGATTTCAGACCTAATGCTTTGGGTCAGTAACACTGTATCCAACATAACCTAAAACAACCACATTTTTAATAACAATCACTTCAATACCAGCGAACCAATTTTTATTTTATTTGTACCAAATTACTTATCATTCAAAGAGCCTTCGAATGATGTGTCACAAGCCACATTGTCTCATTTAAAAAACATAAGTTTTCAACCCTTGAAAATTTAGAAAACATTTAAGGGTGAAATTTTGTGTCTGTAATTTAAAAAATAATTTTCACAATTTTAAACCACACATTATGATTACTTCAAATGGTTTATGAAACAATATCATGTAATTTTCCAGTTATTTTTTTTATTGTACAGAAATTTAAAAAATAGTACTATCCCAAATGGTTTTTCGCACCTACCGAGTGAAGGAGTGGGCGGATTTTAATTTTCTTTTAATCAAAATTCATTTTTTTTCTGCTTGTCAATTAATGTAATTAAATGTTACCATTCTCGTTTAAAATTTTTGAGTTGAGGTACGTGTAGCGGAGAGGGTGGGTTCCACCCCTTTGAAAATAATTTTAAAAAGGTTCTCCTCAAGATTGGTATACATGCCTGCAAACAGAAATATGATGGGAATGATAGACGGGAATAAATAAATGTGGACTTTTCAAATGATCACCTGGAGTAATAAAATTACACTAAAAATTTATTTTGAGTAATATAATGCAACTGAAAAGAAAGAAGTATTTTAATTAACCACTATTTTAACATAATATTAAGGAAGGAAAATGAAACATACCTAAATAAAATATATTTCATTTAGGCAAAAGAAAATTAAAGATAAGCACAATGGGTAGGTAAAATAAGAAAATTTCAATAGCAAATTAACACGAAGGTGGTTCATTGATCTAGAAAAGAAATCTACTGGTTATCAAATATGGATCTAAAAATTAGAAAAAAAGGTTCTTCACAATATTTTCATGGAGTATATCACTTCTATAAAAAAAAAAAAAAATATATATATATATATATGACTATAGAAAAGCTTAAAAAGACTTAACTTTCAAAATGTAATGTTACAAGAGAATTTAAAAATAGGAGAATGAATTACAAACTGACATTTGAGGAAGTAATTTAGAGAAGAGAGATGTTTATGATAGAACCTTGTAAAAAAAGAACTAGAGTGGTGGGCAGTGTATTAAGACATCCAGGTTTACTTAATTTCGTAAGAGGGTAAAAACAGTAAAGGAAAAAAGATTAGAATATGTGAAGCAGATATTTGAGAAAAAAGGATGTAGTAAATGTTTTGAAATTAGAAGGTTAGTACTGAACTGAAAGAAAAGGAAAATAGAGTGAAACCAAAGAAAAGACAGATGATAAGAAAAAGGAAACAAATATTTCATAGAGGAACATACGTAGACAACTTAATAATGGCTGGTTTAAAGCTGATTCTGGTCAATTTAATTATTGAATTGTTATATTTTGGATCCTAGTGGCATAGTAAAAGTAGGCTTTGTCACAATAGGTTTTGCATCTAAGTCCCTTATAGTTACCTTTAAAAAATCATCTCAATCACATGTCAACTTCTAGGAAGTAATTGATAAATTTAATTACGCTTCTTCTGTATAATTAATATAAATTGATTATGCTCCTACTGAGTTAGACCAAGACCTTCGTCTTGGTCTAACTATTTCAGTAATTTCGATTTTAAGGAAAATAATTTCCAGAAGTATGTAAATAGTAAGATTCTACAATTTTTTTCTTAAAGCTTTATGAATTACAAAACATATGTATTTTAGAATTCTGTAATACGTACTTGTTAAATTGCATTGCTTAAAATGTATGATACATGTGCTTCACATAAATGTGTATAAGATGATTCAACAAAAAATCCAGAATCCACAGAATACCAATATAGTGAAATTTTTTGAGAATTGTTTGCTGATTTTTGAGGGTAACCTAAAAAGACTTGTACAACATAATATTAAAGAAGGACCTGTACCTGTAGGCGTTTAAATGGCATCGATCATAGATGAAAAAAAAAACATTTTCTTCCTTCATATATGCTTACAGAAATTATCACTAGTTACATCACCCAGTCTTAAGAATGTCTTTAATTATCTTGTTTGTTTGTATTCTTAAGTTTACTTTGAGGATTCATCAGAAAATACAGAAATAGTTTAACACAAAGATGTAACCAGTTTGCAATAATGATTTAGCCATTCAGTCTGACATTTCATCTCTATAATTCCACAATTTTCATCATTTTTGAAAGGATTTTTCTAACAGTACATTGGTGGTAATTTGATACAATCAGCCATAAAAAAACTACATAATCATATACCTTGTCTTCTGCCCCCTGGTATCGTAATGAAATTAGAAAGAACTACTAATTAAGATTCATGTGAGTTCTACACCATTTTTATATACAGAAAAATAGATACAAGGAGTACTTGAATAAAAACTTCTTTGACGTGTTTCATTATCACATGTTTCTTTTTAAAATATCTCAAATTTAACATACGTCAGTTATACTTGTGTAAACTTAAAATAAGTTTACATTTTAAATCAAATTTTACTGAATATATATTTTACAAATAACAACAAAAAATAATTATTTAAAAATTAGATTATTAATTTCATGACAAAATATAATGGATGTAGAGTTTACACAATGGGTGTATAGTTTTATAAATTAAAAATAAATACATACAAACAAGTCAGTACTTGAAGGCGAGAAGTAGAAACTAACTGCAAAAGGTAATAAAGCTAAATTCTTAAAAATGATAATATTCTTTGAAGAGACATCAAAGGACTAGTTCATATTGTTTGTAAAAGTCATTTGACTTCATTTATAAAAATAAAAGAAGTTATTCTTCACAGCAGAAATGGAAATAAAAATAAAAGACAAATCTTCATACAGAAGCAAAGGATAGAAAACAACAAAGGAAGTAACTTCAAAAATTTGAACTGATAAACTAATTTGCATCATTTAAGAATTAATAAAAAATATTATTCTTCTAGTCGTGACTTGGTCATATATATATATATATATAACATAAAATAAAGAATTATATAGCCTATATAACAAATATTTTCATAGCGAAAAATTTAGAAATAATTACTATGTATAACGTGTGAATTTCCTCAGCAAATGCTTGCATAACTTAAAATAGATAATGCATAATTAAAAAAAAAATCTAGTAATTAAAAAGTATAATAATGAAGCTCTTCAAGACATTAAAACACAACTACAGTAGCAAAGAAAGAAATCTAGAAGTAGTAGCTAGTTGCTATTTATATAAACATTCACTCACTCGGTCTAGGTCTACGTTCAGACACCAGTGGTCCATTCTGGTGAGCTTTGCTTGATGCAGGAACTTTAGAACGTTTAGGTGAAGTACTTTCTGTAAAAGTAGCTGTGGGTCCAACAGACTGTGAACGTCCTAAAATACAAGGAAGGAATTTTTGATAACACTAAGTTTTTTAAACAAATAATGCACTAAATATCAACAAAAAAATTATTATTTACCTCCTCCTCCTGAACGTTCTAAATTATGTCGTCTAACAGCTTCTTTTCTTGATCTTTTATCTTTTTTATTTTCATCATGTTTGTCTCCCTGCAAGTAATTAATACAGATATAATAAGGTTGTTTAGTAATTTATTAATTATCTAATTTAAAAAAGATCAAGTTATATAACCACAGCTTTATTATAATCAAATTTAGTTACCCCAAATATGCTACATTTTTTTAATATCAACCCATAGTGTGTTAATGCTGACTAAAGAGTCCATAAAAAGTTAAACTTAAATTTAATTCTTCAACATCCTAAATCTACAATTGCCTAACTTACTTATGAATGGGGAGGAGACCAAAATGACATAATTTACAAATATTAAACCTTTACATAGAAGCAAGGATCATTCTTGCATTTGTATTATTAACATTAAAAATTATTTAAATCTATGATAAAATATTGTAAATGATAAAATGAACCAAATTTTATAAATATAATACTTATAACAACTTATTTAAAAATATTTTTAGTCATTTCAAATATCAGTAACAACCTTCAGTGACTGATGATGCTGCTCTTCTCAGCCTGGCATCAGCTGATTTAATGCCAGTGGTTTCTTTATGAGTATTAAAACTCAGAATGATTAGAATGTGGTAAAAAAGAGTACTAGATCTGATTTGTATATTCGTTTAGCATATTTGATTATACATAGTGTATTTATTATACTTAGTAGTATCTGATTTATATATTGATTTAAAATATTATGTATTTGCAAATTTCATAAAGTTAAAGTATTTTAAAATCAAGGTTGCTGTTAATGATGGCCGATTTGTAATTTCTTACTACAAAAGGGTTAGAAAGTGTTGACTTTATGTTGTTATAGAGGATTTTCAATGCTCATTATATCTTTGTTTGACTACTGCAAAACAATGTACAGTCAAAGCAGTTTAAAGTTATATTCCTAAGGTATTATGTCATGTGTGTAATTATTTGATTCATTTGTTGTTCTGAAAACCACATGTATTCAGATTTTTTAAATTTGTTAGAAATTTTCTTGGAGTGTCTGTTTTATGTTAATGTAATGCATTTTTAACCTTTCTTTTATTTATTTTATGTAGAAGTGTGTCAGTTAATCTGTTGTTATATCAATTTGTAAGTGTTAGGTATTTTATGAGGTTGAGTTCTTCTATATGATCTTCAGGTAACATGAATGTATCAAGTAGTCTGTGAATCATATTTCTAAAAGCATATTGTTTATGTAAGGTTGGGTAGTTTGAAATTTATAAATGAGAATGTATATCATAAGCGATATCTATATACTTTGAAATCATATTTTTTGTTTGCTTACTTAATATAACAGTGAGGTTAAGAAAATTTATTTATCTATTGCGTTCATAATTAGCTGTAAATCTTAATTAATTTTAATTTGTTTCTTTTAATAGTTAATATTGGTTTGGTAAGATAAGATGCTATCATTAACTTATCTAGTATACTCTCCCATGACATGTTTATTGTCAGGTGTGTGTGTGTGTGTGTGTTCATTGTTCTATGTGTTTCAGAAAGATATTTTGCTAGAAACTGGACATAAAAAGCCTTTAATAAGACCATCACATTGGGTGTGTAATCCTGTATTTGTTCACAAAGTAATTTTGTTTTGCAATAATTTTTATTGATTCTGGAGTATGCTCTTGTGATACTTGGTCATGTTTGAGTTTACTTTTGGTAACGGAGAACATTTTTTTTTTCATTCGATGCAGGTATAATGATAAATTGTGTCAAATTATGCTGGTAATTGAGTCACAGAGTGTTAATGTTTCTTATCTTCTTTATGTGGCCTACATTATTTTTCATGTATGTTAGTATACCTTCTGTGTATTAGACAAGTTAATGAGAATAAGAAAATTTTGATAAGTTATGATGGGGTATAAAAGAATGTTGGTTTATATGTTTCTGCCCTGAAGGGTTAATTTATTTTAAGACATTTTTTTCATGTTTGATATAATGTGTTTGGATTTCTTAACAATTTATTTAATTTTGAGTTTGTTGATTGAACTTGTGTAAATCCTATAATGTTGTTTTTGTAAATGTAATACTGATCCTTATTCTTAAACTGTTACTGTTTAAAGCCAAAATTTGCTTATTATCTCAAAAACTCAAGTCACAAATCTCCAGACATCAAAAGTGACTCTGATATTCTAATGACACAAAAAAGGACAGAATTTTAACGCACTTATAAAATATTTAAACACACAACAATGGTCTACTAATGAGTAAATAATTTTTTAAAAACTCACTTTTTGGTCATATTTGAAGAGTCTGCTAAACTAAGAATAAACACCAACTTCAGCTGACACATAGATGAGAACAGCTGCACTGGTATTGAATATAGTTGCAAGAAAACACTTAAGTACATTTTTAAAAATATACCTGGATTCATAAAATTTGGTTTAGTTTGTTGTTTCAAAAATTTACAATTATAAATAATTTTCATTGTTGAGGACATAAACAAAAACATAGAAAATTTCAACTAAAATCTGATACAAATTTCATAATTAGGTCATAAAAACGAAGCAGCAAGCTTAAAGATTCTTGAAATGTACAGAAACTCTATTCATATAATAACTTATGAAGTTCTTTATCACATTCATACACATTTTTAATTTTATCAGGAGCACAATCATATAATTTTATTTGAACATCTTTGGAAATGTTCAAAGAAATTTATTTATATTCTGTGGATATTAAAAGATGTTTTTCTTATATGGAGTGTGTATCATAATACTAAAAGCAGGCCTGGGTTTACCCATTTTGGGGCACTAGACATTTTCTTTTTACCAGGCCCCCCTCTCCCATAGTAAATACAGCAAATAAAAAAATATAAAACAATAAATAAAACAAAATAATGTGAAAACTAAAAAAAAAATCTTAAATTTTTATTTATAAAAAATATTTAATATAGAACAATAAATTTTAGATTTTCTAGAAAAATTTGAACAGTTTGTTTATAAATTTTAAAAATTGTAATTTATTTTATTAAATGTCTAACAAAAGTAAGTATATAAATATGAATAAACTTTATTTAAAAATTCTGTTTTCTAGTCTTTAATTCAGAAAAATTATTCATTATTTCATCATAATTAATATTAGCCAAAGCATTTTGTTAGATATATAAAACAGGGAAAGAATTTAATTTTTATTGACTCAGTAGTTTTGTAAATAATTTGTTATACCTTTTAATACTGAAAATGATCTTTCATCTTTCATGCATCTGATATAAGCAAAGTTAAATATATTCTCCATAATATTTCTGTATTTGGAAATGTTGATACTGTTTTTGAACTCTTTATAATTTGCAGCATATCAGATGGCAATGTTAAATTTCGGTTTTTGAAAATTAATTTAAATTGCAACAATTCCTCATCCAATTCTACAGTATTCTTGGTAAATTATTTTAATCTGTAATTATGACTGAAATATAAAGATATTTGACCAAAGTATTTTAAGTTTTTTTAAATACAGACTTGCAGGACTATCTGAATCAATTCAATTGCTAACTGACAATTTTATTCTATATTCTGAAACAAAGAAATACTGCAGAAACAACTTTCCCACAGCTTAATTCCATAAATTAGATAGGAATAAACCACAGGAAAATAAACAAAGCCATTAGTTTTAGACTGGATTACACAGAAAAAAAAATCTTTGTTCAGTTTATTCTTTTAATTATTTTTCTACTCCTTCAATGTCTGTAATCCAGTTTCATTCTTAAGAAATTACTTTTATCTGATAAGACAAATTATCTTTTCATCTAAGAAATTTTTGTATTCACTAAAATCTTTTCTCCTAAATGGACTAAACATTTTAATCTGGGTTTTAACATCATTCACTTACATTTAGTTTGCATGTAACCAATCTTTCCTACAATGGTGTCATGATTTACTCCAAGTTTACAATGTTTTCACCAGAAATCAGTTCATGTGCTATCAACATATGACAATATCTTCCTGCATATAAGATTAAAAGGAAGGTATTATTATTAAGAGCAGTAATGGGCCTGATACTGAACTGTGGAATCCTGATTTTTTTTTTCAAGCATATGATGAATTCACTTCCTTTATTTTAAACAAAACCTCTGCTGTTTGTTTGCATGATTGAATGTATGAAGTTAGCCACTTAGCTGCAATATTTTATAATAGTTTAATTAAAAACAACAGGGGGATACACCATTGCTGAAATATTCGTTAATTAAATTTTGAAGAGGGACAATATTATATCTATGGCTGCCTTTAAAATGCTGATAGGAATTTCATCGATATCAACTAATGAATGTTTACTTTTGTATTTAAAATACATTTTGTATCAAATTGTTTAATTTCCTGGGTATCAATAGAGTATAAATACTGATTCATCTACAAAACATCTAGAGCGAGTGGATTTGTTTAAAATGGAACAATATTAATGTTATTTGACATATCAGGAAAGAATTTATTAAATTCCTCTGCCGCAAGAATAGAGGAAAAGGTAACAGAAGTTGAGTCCTTTTGTATTTTTGGTAAAGTTATCTGACCCAATTTATTTCCAAATATGCATTTACTTTTTAATAATTCCCTACATTGTTTTAACTTTATTGTTCGAATTAGATTATTACACTATCATAAAAATTAACCCTAATTTTCCACTACTTCATTTAATATTTAATTTTGCTTCATTCCTCCTCCTATTTTGCTTCATTTCAATGCAAAATCATGCAACAGTTTTAAATCATGAAATTCTTCTTTTCTTTTTTAGAAAATAAATATATAAAAACATACAGTAAAATAGTAAAAAAAATTAATTTACAGAAATCAAAAAACAGAACAATAACTTCAATCAGTTTTATTCCTTAACATATACCTAAACACTAAACACACATTAAAAAAAAAGAAGTTATAGCTGATTATAGCTGCTAACAGTAGGCTGTTACACAGTTATGAAAGTAAAAAATCCTTTCTAAAACTATATTCCATTCTAATTAGGAAATATTTACAGAAAATTACAAATAAAAATACCAACAACTCCTGACATGAAAAATTAACTTGCATAGGATGCAGTTAACCTGTAAACTTAACTTTAACAGAATCAAGTGATTAAAAGCATGTAAAAATTTATTTTAAATTCTTGCTATGTTTTCCTGACACAATAAATTTTTAAATAAAAATTTAATAAGTGCTTACTATTCTCTTTACACAACTTCATATTTTAGAACACATCATACAGAACACATAGATATGTTACTAGCTTAAGATACACTTCCAAAAACACTCCTGTACTGCTATACAGTACAGTACATTCCTGTACTGCTACACAGTATACAAAGTAGATGTGTACTGTAAATAATATACCATAACGTACTCATACTCTCCTAGTTTAAATACTGCTGTTAAACTGTAATACTGTTTAACAGAATAATAATAAACTAATACTGTTTGTTAAATGGAATAACAAAATATGATAAAATTGTAAAGTTTTTTTAATGTTAAATGACACGCTTTCAAATAATAACTTTTACTCCCAAAGGTCTTTTGAAGCTCCAAGAGGACTACCTGGTAATTTGAAAGTAAGTTGTTGAAAATGTAATCATCCAAATCTTATTTCAATTCAGCATTTTCATCTCTTATTTTTTTTTAGACACTGCTTTTCCCCTCTAAATATTCTTTATCAGAAATCTGAGGCAGCATTTTAAATGATTAAATATGACTGTAGCTTTATCTTTCAGAAATGTCTACAATAATTTGAGTATGGAAGATCAGTGTCTACTCAGAATTAGTATCTAATTTTTAACTGTAAAGTGATTTCCACAACTAGAGTGAGTGCTGCAGCCAAGTTATACTGATTAAAACTTAATCATTAAAAACAATTTACAATAAATAAAATTTAGACTGTACAAAAACTAGTAAGTTCTTTCAGTGATTTATTGGCACAATCTATGACAGCCTTGGTTATTTTAACTGAAACTATGCACTCATAATCTGCAATCTTGGCTGGTACTCCTTAAAGATGTGAATCTTTTCTTTTAATTATTTAGTTCAATATAACAGTTGCTTTTGCCTGGTCTCAGCTTAACTAAAGTCGGTATGGTACTGATTGTTAACCTGAATGCCAAAAATAGAAAGAAAATCAACCAAAAATAAAAAGCGGTAGCAGCCAAAAAAAAAAATTAAAAACTCATTTTCACTGAAAAGTAATCAATACCTAATCTACCTTCCAAAAACGTAATCGTACCTTCCATTCTATCATTTGCGCTCTTCACCATTGGAACAAGCATCAGGTACAATTGTAATACTATCTAATATGTGGATTGTCTTTAAAGTAAAGTTTGTATGCAGTCCATTTAAAGTATGCTGGTAACTTTGAAAAACCAATCTTTCAAGTATGTTCCTTTTCAAAGGAAAAGGTTTTTTCAAAACTGTCAACATAATATATATGAAAACAAATACAACCTAACAGCTGGGAAAGTAGATAACATTTCACTGTTCTCGCCCATTTTAACATCTTCTATTGTGTTGCAAGAACAGAATTCAAATCCAGTAAAACTTTGACTCTAATTTAGTTAACTGAATGATAGTTTATTTCCATTTGTATTTGCAAGCACGTTTAACAGATTGATCGACAGTTTAACAGACTTTGGTCAGCAGATTTTGGTTAACTACATCAAGCAGAAATGAGACAAAACCAATCGTAAACTATAACAGAGTAAAATTGTTTTGTGGAAGAGTAATTTCAAAATAAACAACTAAAAATTAATTCTGGAGTTGTTGATGTTGATAGATGAACCAAAGAACTTCAGATATCAGTTGTGAAGTTGTGTATTAGTAAATAAGTCACTCAAAAAATAAACATTTTAAAAAGTAATGTCAAAAAAACATGCAGGTGTATGCCATATTTTTTATTGTTTCTTTGGTTCTTGAAATTTTTAATCACACAGTTTATGTAGAAAAAAACCAGTTAAGAAATATTCAGTAATCTGTCCCCATATTAGTTGTCTTTAAATGCGCACAAAAATCTTTTCTGCCAGAAAAGTGAAAGGGAGATATCTAGCTCATGAGCATTAGAACTTTGATACCTAAAATGTGTCTGCAGTCTGAATTTTTTCAAGAGATAAATTGGTAAAATAGAGATAACTGTCATAATTATAATTAATTGAACAAAATTAATTTGTTGTTCAAGAGCACTTTTAACATGAGTTCTTTTAAATATATATAATACAGTATTCTAGTGGTTTTATGTAGTTCAAATTTTAACATATTTATGCATAATTATGTTTCTAATTTTCTGTACAGTTAAAGAGAAACTGAATTATCACACCTATTTACTACTATGTATGCTGTGTAATAAAATTATTACCTTTTTATGAGCAACAGAAGTTCTTTCATAAATGGAGAACGCTTTAACTGGACTTTGTCGAGCCCAAGCTAATTTTGTTGGAGAACTCTTTTTATTGTTCTCTTTGTCTTTCTCTTCCTTGCTTATTAACCTGTAGCAAAATAATCTTTATGTATTTATTTGTGTAATGGTTCTAGACAGATCAAAGGATGGTTAACATAGCATTCATTGTAAATTATGTAATTAAATACATTTAAAGAATTCTTAGATTCCAAGAACAATGTAATCAAAAAGATGCTGGTATGATGGTAAGATATCCTAACCTCTCTAGGAGCATACACTCCCTCTGCAGGTCGATTCTATCTAAATTTCTGTCTTTATCTTTGGTCTCTTCTTCTCTGGACTGGTACTATAAGGTTGAGTACGTTACCAGAATATCTCTACCCACAAAGTATGGGACACAGTAGCTGACACAGCAGTTACAGTTAAAATGGATCTTACTTATTAATATTTCAATATTCATTACTTTCACATTAAAACAGAATTCATAAGAATTCTAAATTTAAAATTTCATTCAAAATTATGAACAGTAATATTGTTTGAATATAAAGTTGATTTTGCAAATGTAAGATGGTTTTTTTGGATAATTTTTTTCATTTTAAATTTAGATGTTCTTGAGTAAATTTATATATAATGTCATAATGATAAATATTGTATATCATAATTCAGAATTAGATTCTAGATGAGCTGAGCACATACTGTAAAAATAACTTTTCCAGTTTCAGCTCAAAATTATAATGAAATAGATTTAATAGAGAATGAAAAGGAAATAAGACTTCAGAAGAAAATGACAGAGATTGTTTTTGTTTGCCTTGATGAGAAATAAAAAAAAAAACACAAAACCTAACTATGCTGAAATTGCAGTCTCGTAAAAGAAATTTGAAAATCGAAATGGACAAAGTGGGTACAATTGCTAATGCTTAAGTAGACTTTACAATGGAAAAGTTATTAAATATGTTTCATTCAATACTGATCAAAACTGAAGGAGAAAGTTAAAAGCATAGGGGTGCTATATACATAAAAGCATTGGGGTTCTCTTCAGAACATAAAAAGCCAAAATCAGAGAGGAAAACACTGCATGAGTGATACATGTTTTGATATTCTGAAAATCGATCAGTAAATTATGCTACATTCCTCCAAAGGAATCCACCAAAAATCAATTTATTATTTAAAGGGAAAAGATGGAGAAAATATGAAACTCTATCAATGTCAATGTCTTTGAGATAAAAGAAGATTTTAAACAACATAGTTAGGATTCAGACCCTCATATTTCTTTTACAAAAACAGAAGAAAGCCTTTAAGCACAAAATGATGAAATTTTATTTGTCAGGCATGAGAGAAAACAATGGAGAAATTCACAATATTGAGATCTAACCTCACCTGAAAGGTATAGTCCCAAAAATAATTAGGTGATATATAAATACCTATTCCAACAAATAAGGAGGATTTTCAGCAAAAAAAAAGAGTATAATTAATTACCATATTTTGTTTCCTATAATAAAATTTTCTAATTCAGTATGACTCTCCACAGAGCCTAACTTTCCAAAACAGGATTTGCATGCAATGGATCATCAGAGAGAAACCTTGTAGAAACTTTTCAGCAACATAGCTTCAAACTCTTAAAGTTATGAGCATCTGTTAGGTAGAATAGGACTGCTGGAGATGGGACCACAGCTGCCAAAATACAATTCATATTGCTCATAACAATTAACCAGTCAGAGAAGTAGCTTATACTCCATTTCCAGTTGAAACTTGTAGAAGAATTTCGATTCAAGTCACACTTGGGGACAAGATAAAGACCTCAGATCATTAAAATTATGATTTTGCCAGACAAGACAAAAAATAAATAGAAAAATTTTTAATGCTACAATTTAAAATTTGTATAAAATTTTCTAAATTTTATAATTTAGATTTAATTATCTCGGAAGGGACTTATTAAAGAACTCTTTGAAAAAGCATACAGGTATATATATGATATTTAATCAAATACTGTAGAAAAATTATGTACTTTTCTCTTATTCTACTACCCAATAATCTTGGGAGATTTTATGTATCAGGTTGTGATATCTCAATTGGGGGCAGAAATTTCAAAATTTTAGTATCAGACTTCAGAAAAAAGTAATAGAATTTTTTTGGACTTTTACTGAAAGTTTCATTAGTCGTGAAAAAGTACGAGTATGCTTCATTATGGGCCAAGCAACCAAAAAAATTGCTTCTTTTTTTATCAAACCTAAGGAAAATATTTGTGTTACATCATCATAAAACAGTAAATATTATTATTTTTAAAATGTAGGAAAGATAAAAATAGTCTTCTCTAGTCATTTAACAAAACATTTCTGAAAAGAAAAGTCAGTGTTTGATAAGATATCGGGGAAAAACAACTTGCTGCTTTAAAGGAATAACTGCTTTAAGTGAATCATTATTAAAAAATTATTTCAATATTATTATACTCCTGCATTCCATTACTATTAACTATTCAATAACACAAAGAATTATAAGTAAATAACACGGTTTATTAAAAAATTTCTTAACTTAAATTTATGCAATTCACACCTTGCCCATTTAGTGACAGAATTTGTTCAGATTTACTACCTAGTTTTTATTTCAGCTACATTTTTACAGCTTACCACTGTGATTGAAGAGGAAACTGGTTCTAAAGAAGGAATTTTATCTCGACCCCAAAGAGATAAAACTTTGCTGGGTGAGCAAAGTAAATTAATGTTTTTGTAGTTTATAATGTTTGGCAGGGAAGATTACAAAAAAACTATTAATTTTTTTAATGATTCATCTTACCATAAACACATATCCAAATATTTACATTACTTGCACCATAATGTTTATTAATCATTCTTGCAACTTCCTCTGAAAGAGGAGCCCTGCTATCTTGCATACAGTTTTTAGGTAAAGTTATTGCTTGTAATTTTTTTTTTGGGGGGTTAAGGAATATACATATTTCAAGAAGAATGTTGGGGATACATATTTTGATACAGTAACAAAGCGTCTTAGACTGAAAATATATCTGTACATTTAGCATATGTCATGTGTTTTGTATGTTCGTATTTTCATAATTTTCAAGCGTTTTAATATATCACCCTTTTACTGCATGTGTAAAATATTAATGTATTTATGATTTATTTCTTTGCAATGGTCAGCAAAGTAAACAGTACTATGGGACAATTATTAGTTCATGAGTTCATTGTTTGTTTGAAGCTGCATTCCATTTACCTAATATTGTATTTAGTAAAGTTAGTTCACCTTTATATGTACCCTAACCTGGGGCACGTTTTTTTCCTCAAGAAACATACTTGAAGAATTGTTGCCATGTTTTATTTTTAACTTTAAAATTAAAATTAAGCTATATTTTTAAAAAAATAGCAGCACTAATGTCTCTGAGGAAAATTGCAAGAGTAATCGAATATTTATGATGTAAGAGAAACTTGTTTAAGTAAATTCAGTTAGTTTTGTATAACAAAGTGAGTTCTGTTTGTATTTCAGATTACAGAAAATAAAAAATAGATAATTCATTGATTTGACATTCAAATGAATGCTGTTTGTGTAAGTAAAATTATTATTTAAACAAAAAAAGATTGAATTTTTAAATAAGAATGACGAACGTAAATGATCATAAAGAATCGTATCTTTATGCCGATATAACATCAGAAACTAATATATCATAATTATATTTTTTACAAAGAAAACATTCTGTAATAACATAACACATTACTTAGGTGTTGTGGATGCGAGGCTCAATGCTGAAAGGGAGCTGCGACGTGATACTTGTTCCCACAATGTTATCTGCTTATTGTACAGCTCAGCTATATGTTGTGGGACTAGTTCTGTACCCCATCCACGATGCTGAAAAATGTCAGAAATACTTAATACAATTGGCTATTTTTATGGGAAAATACAATGTGAAATAACATAGTGTTTTAACACTATACGTCACTTAGAGGCATGCCAGTGGCAGCTAATACCCAAAAAAAGGCCTTTGTTTTGTCATCCCCTAATAAAGACTAACTTTTTAGAATGTGTTCTTACTTAAATGCCTCTTCAATTCTATAAAATGCTACTACCTAATACAATAACAGCAGCTGGTTGAAAACAATAAAAATGGAATAATAGTAATAGTCTCTCACCCTACGGGAATATGAGGGACATATCAACTTCATTTTTTATATAAGAATATAAAATTTAGCTATTTTGCTGAATGACATTTATCTATTTTTGCAGGCATTTATGAAAATTAAAACTGACTGATAAGCAATGTTATTTTCAACAAAAACTATTATTTTTCTTGAGGGAGAGTGTGTTCTCACCATTTAGACACATTTGCAAGTGTAGTGAAGTGATGAAAATATAAACTGACATAAGGAATCAGGAGTTGCAGATACTGTAGGCAGAACTAAAGAATGTACTCTTATTGTCTGATTTAATAAAGAGAATTCTTTGACAGATACACAAAAACCTATTCACTAAACACACCCTCTCTTCAAAGATATTTGGGATCTGACTGTCTCCTAACAACAACCTTGTACACCATTGAATTTGGTCACACACAATATATTTACAGGTTAAAACACAAACTTGTAAAATTTAACATCTTTCTTCGCTCACATTATTATATTAATCATACTAATAATGCTAAATAGTTTCTGTCAGACTCTTCTATAGTAAAATACAGATATCATTCATAATTAAAATATAAGGATGAATCACTTATATTAGTTCTGTCACACCACTATTATTTACATTGATAACTTTGTGTTTAATTTTTTGTGTGATTTTGAGTTTTTTTAGAACACTTTTGTATAACCCACCAGGTTGGTCTAGTGGTT
>JAAAKQ030055850.1:0-10223 GCA_010016005.3 Zanna intricata | reverse complement strand
ATCAATTTTACACTCTATTTGTTAAGATAATTATTTTTTTAAAAAAAGTAAAAATTAAAATATATATATATATATATGTAATAATCATCAAATAATTTAACAACTTTATATTTTTTTTTTAGTAATAAAACAAGTTATAATTTTAAAATGAAATAATTAGAGATGTATGGAAACTACAGAACAATATAAGAAAGGTTATGGTTTTTGCCTATGATTAAGAACAATAAAAACTACAAACCAGTCATAATTTATGACCGAACAAATATAAAATTATATTAAATTTAGAAATGCAATAATAATAATAATAAAATGCAAATAAAAAAAAATCACTTAAATAACTTACATAAAATTAAATAACTCACAATAAACAAACATGAAATAATTAACATACATTTAAAAAATATTACTTTATTTTTTTTCAAAACAGGAAAAAATTCCTGATGATAATACGTCATACTATATTTATAGATATGACGTCATGTTAATCAATACAATAATAATTGTCAGGTGATTCATTAGAGGTATTAACAAAGAAACAATAGTACATAAAAAATACAATTTTACTTTCAAAAAAAAAAAAGAAAAGAGCAAAAAAAAGAGTTTATTACAAATAATATTAAAAAAATAGTAAAAACATCAGGAAAGGAATTAAATTCAACTAACAATAATCATACAATGTAATATTTATTAAATTATATATTAAAATACTGTAAGATAAAAAAAATAAATACTGGTTACCCATCAGTTATCCTAAATTATTTAGTCCAAAAATTACAACACTGAGCCAATGAATAAACTGCAGTGCTTGTAATTAAGGCAACCTATATTTTAATAAAATGCTATCTATAGACAACAGAAACGAAACATTTCAGCAAGAGAACAATAAAAAATTTAAATTTGAAACTTAAATATAAAAAAGGAAATTTTAAAAGGAAACAAACATGTCTTAAAATAGACTTTGCAATGATCAAGAGTTAAAAGAAATGTTTAAAATAATGCAATCCAATTACGGAAAAAAATTAATTATCTTTCTCTGCAATTATAAAAAACTACCACGAAAATAATACATTTGAATAATATAAAACATGCAGGATAAATGAAACCCCGCAAGATAAAATTTAGCGGAGTCAAATTTGGAGAGCTAGGTGGCCATGCAATTGGACCTTCACGACCGATCCCCGACCTGGGAATTGGGTATCAAAAAAATCTTTTAATCCTAATTATTAGAGGATTACAAGTTACAAGGAAAAGTGGAAAGATCGTAGAAGATACAATCAGCGAAAATTCCTGCTGAAGTTATGGAATACAACCATATTTCGAAGAAAAGTTCAGGTTGACCTAGGAAGCGAAGTGTACAGACCATATAAGGTGAGTTGTGGCTATAAGGACAGGAACCGTAAGAATAAGATAATAGTAAGAATAAGAAGAGGAAGTTGCTCGAAATTGATGAAGATGAAAAAAATGTTTTTTAATATTTTAAAAAGTTTAATGGGCTTGTAGTTTTTTAACAAGTAATTCCGCTCCAAAAGAATCACGTTACAAATCACTGTCAAAATGTATTTGTAAAGGGTAAAATCCTGTTAGTCAACATAATCGTTATATTTTCACATACAATAGTAAATATATATAAATAATATTCGCTAATTAATTAAATAAAAATGATGGATAAAATACTACTAAAAGGAAAGAGTATATAGAAATACTATTATTAACTGACGTTAAAATACAATTTCTTAAACCTTTTTAATACGACAGTTGTTCATGAGGAGAAAATAAAAACAAGACATGTATGTATATAAAGAGAGAGAAAGAGAAAGTGCTAGGTGTAAAAAGAACACTTTAGATGTAATATTCAAAAAAGATCGTATAAAAGATATCATGAGAAAATTATTAACACACACACACATACACACACAGAGTGTGTGTATACAGGCAGAATATTTTAAACTCAATGAAACAACATCCATCAACTGGGTTTTACTTTCTGAATAAAACCCACACACATACTACGTTCAAAAAAAAAAAAAAGGTAGACAAAATAAACCGTGTTACGTGACACATAAAACTACATCAAAACTGTTTTACAAGAAAAAAAGTCTACTAAAGTTCCACTACAGAAATGATTGTACTAACATGTAAAAAAAAAAAAAACACTAAAAATCACACAATGTTAAAAAAGTCACAAAATCCATACATAAAAAGAACAATTAATATAATATTGTAAATCGTAAAACATTATCATAAGAAACTGGGAACGTGTATAGGATAAAAGGCAGACAAAGAAGATATAAAATTTGTGATTAGAAAATAAAATACTATTGAATATACGAGGCTCGGCTGATAAATTTTGCACACTGTCGTGCTACACGAAGCTGAAAGGTACTATCGAGTTGGATGTGGCAGCACATTTTAACTAAAATCCCCCTCTAGAAACCTGCGATAATGCGTTATAAATCAGTTTACCGCTTTGTTTTAAGTAGTAGTTAAAATGGAGTCGAGTACCACCAATATCTCAACAAGGTTAAAACAACAGTGCGCAGTGATCGAATTTATAACAGCAGAAAATGTGAATTCTACGAATACTTCCTACGAAATTGCTAGCGAAATTGTTGACAGGAGTACTATGAATAAGTGGGCGTTGAAATTTCGCAAATTTAAAGCGACAGTTGAGGAAGCATTCGCAACGCGACAAGTTTTGTGACTGACGAGAAACGTCGAAAGGAGGTGAACGATTTTCTTCAAAGTAACCGGCGAATCACCCAGCAACGCATCGCTATTTAGGTAGACATATCTACTTAAAAAGGAGGAGGCCATATTATCGAGCGATTGGGTCACCGTAAAATAGGTGCACGAAGAGTACCGCACAAACTCTCTAATGGCTCTACGCTATCTGAAGTTTGAGACTATTTTGCATCCGCCATACTCGCCGGATTTGGTTCCGTGCGATTTCCATTTCTTTCCTTATCTCAAGAGGAATCTCAAAGGTAATCATTACACCATCAACGATGAGGTGAAGGAAACTACTAGCTACTTGGATGAATTTTTAATAGCTTGGTCTATAAAGAGTACTTTCATTGTACACTTGGTCTATAAAATAAATATTTACTGTACAAAAATGAACCATAAGGAAGCATTTAACTTTATATATACTTCTGTACTATTTCGTGATAATTGATTTATTAACCATTATAATTAATTAGTTTTTCTACGTTTCATAATTTCTCTTTATTTATTTATTTTTATTACTCTTTAACAGCTGAAATTCGCATTTATTTTTAAAGTTTCTAACTGTCTGCAAACGAATGCTTCGTGTTAAAAATGTATTACAATAATTAATTAGCGTATCTCTATATAGTTTGCCTTTGGTAGGGCCTAAAGTACAAAAACAACATTAACCTTACGGTTAACTCTACTAAAAAACAGTAAAAGATTATCTTGTGATTTATAACTTTTATATCTACGCAAAAGTTGGTAATTTGTAAATAACTTTGGAATGGGAAAATAAAATTCTAAGAAAAATCTTATTTTACCTTAATCATCAAAAAAGAGGTCAAAAAGAAAAACGTCCAAAATTTAAACCGCTCAACTGGAAAACGACAACCTAAACCTGTCCTTCAATACTTGATTTTTTAAACATTTTTGTTCATTTTCCAGGAAACAAAACAATACAGGTATACAGGTAAAATACTCTATTGAATATCAGTTTAAAATAAAATATAGAATAATTTTAAAATATTACTAATTTTACAAAATATTTGTTTAAAGATTTCCTGGTTTACATTGTTAATTAAAAAACAATAAGAAGTTGTAAAAATATATGAATATCAATTATAACGTAGAGAAGATGCAAGAAATTATTCAACGTTTAATACTTCAAGATAATCCTTACAATTGAACACACGTAACGCAAACGGTAAGTAAAATAAACAAAGATAAGCAGTCGAACCGATATATCACATTCTATCAATTCGAAGACGGCACGTTCTATCAATACAGGGATTAAGATAAGTCGTAGATCAGGGGTGTAAACAGCGATAACTCCAAAACGACAAAAGCGCATAAAATGTAAACAAATCGACCAGATAAAAAGTACAATTTATTCCCGAGGTAGAATCTTCGTCTACCAACAAAACCAACCAAAATATGTTTAAAAATAAAAACAAAATTAATTTCAACAGGTCCAATACACTTACAGGACATTAAAAAATATCTCCTTATAAAAAACGCACGCATTACAAAAAACGGACTTCCAATAAACAAACCTAAAAACTATAAACTTTTATTTAATTCTTCAATTTGCGAACTGGTAACAAACCAGCGCCAAAATAAAAGCTACTGAAAACTTTAACCAATAATATAATGTCGATTTCAAAATATCCAAACATAAAAAAGGATTAAAAAATTATATTTAATGCGATTTTTAAAATTAGTTACTGTTTATTTTTATTTTTTAACGGTTATTTTATATTTATTTCTAGGTATTTTTTTATTTAAATTATGGGTAAATGTTGTCATTGAGAATAAAACTGTCCGCACTAAACATAAAAACATTAAAACTCTTCTTTTCCATAAAAGTAATAAAAAAAAGATCAAACAGTGCAAAAAAAAAATTAATATTTTGAGTATCCGAATGATTTAAAGTTATATTATTACATTACGACAGTCTATTACCGATCTGACGAGTGAACGATCAGGAACAAAAATGCCGAACGTTCAAATACACAGTAATTAATATATATATATATATATAGGGTATCACAAAATTAACGCAAGATTTGAATTTTTGCAGTAAATTGTTGGCAACCCTGAAAAAAGGACAATTTGACAGCTGAGAGTTCAGGATAGTAAAACTGGAGCGTTACGATACAACAACGTGTTTTCATTATTGAACAATATTTCAAAAATAATGATAGTGCGGATTTTGGGCTGGAGATACCATTGGACCATACTTTTTGCTGGTCAAGCAGTAACTGTTACTGGTGCTCGATATCGCGACATGATAACACAGTTCTTTCTGCCGAAATTGGATGCTATTGATTTGGTCAGTATGTGGTTTCAACAAGATGATGCCACATGCCACACAGCCCGTGAAACAGTTCAATTTCTGCACGAGACATTTCCTGGTCGTGTAAAAAAAATCCTGACCCGAAAAAATGTCTAATATCTGTCAGTTTAATTTCTTAAGATCGTCACTTGCGTACTACATCATTATCTACATTAAGACTAATCGTTTAGTATGTGTTTATGAAAAAAAAATCCAGTGTTTCTGAAGTTATGGCGACATAAATACACTATTACAGTGTTCAAAAGTAACGCGACCTGATGGGAAAGTTAAGTTACAATAGTTATTGGAAGTGGCCTCCATTATGCGATTCACATAATTGTATACAACATTGCCTGCTCTTAAACACATGTTGTAACGTTTTTTGAGGAATTGCAATGACACGTAGTTCAATTTCCCTTTGCAATTCGGGAGCGGTGGAGAATGAGTTTTGTAAACGGCATCCTTAAGACATCTTCGTAAGAAAAATTCAGGAAGGGATTAATAAGGAGATCTAGGGGGTTACAACCCCTTCGAAATCACTTTTTCATGAAAACACTGATCCAAGAAAATCATACTGCTGTCGGCTGTATGTGCCGTAGCACTGTCCTGCTGAAACCACATGTACTCTAGCAGTCTGCAGGTAAAGTTTATAAATTTTTGCATCGTCTGTATGTAGCGTTCACTGTTCACTGTTCGGTGAAAGAATGATTTTTTTGTGCATTCACCTACCTATCCATCAAGGCGGAACCGCACCTATTCAGACCGAAATCAATTTTCCCATCTGGCGGTATACATAACATCTACCGCTGACAGAAAGTTACACGTTTTCCAGTTTCTGCAGGTAACAAATCGCGAACTACACGAAATTTGAACGGATGCATCTTTAAACGCTTACGCGAGCCGTTTGGGCACTAGTGTTAAATAGTGTTACACAGACTTCTTGGGATTAACATAATATGCAGCTTGCACGTCGATCAATTTTTCTGTTGTTAGCACTTTTGTCGATAACTTTTGGTTGCACCTGCCGCATTCCTGGTCTCTTGAAACTTGTCTTACAAGCGCTTGATGCAGGACGTGTTTGGTGCATTCACATCATACTTTTCTGTGAAGGCATGCTGGGTCTGATCGTAACTGGCACATTTCATATACTGGGAGTCGATAAATATTCTCTACTGCATTGTGTAACACATTTTTTCCCAACAAACCAGCAACAAAAGAAGGAAACATTTTTTATAAGGTCGCGCCACTTTTTGAACACTGTAACAACACGTAAACCACCCGAACATCATTAATCGTATTCCCATTAAACAGCCAAGCAAAACAACCAACGAAAAAAAAATTAAATTAACAAGAAACTAATAAAACGTTTTAAATTATTAACGCTTAGGTAAAATAAATATATAAATAAAAAATAATAAGAATAAAAAAATGTGATAATGAATATTTAAATAACAGGAAAAATTTAATTTATTTATAAAAATGAATGGGAAATAGTAAAATTAGAAGGAATAACAAAGTATAACGAAAAATAAATATCAGTAATAAAATAAGAGAGGCGTTCTGACAAACCACGCGATATTTCAAGAGAGCTGCGCAATAAAAGGGAATTAATTAAATACGACACTACACCAGGTACGTTCAACGTTGTAAGTAAACGTTGAATGGAAGCGGCAGTAACAAAATAAGATAGAAGGAACGGAGAGCAACAGATACTGAGAATTCTTCTCTCAAACTACAAATTTCTCTGGGTTTGTAATATTAAAACTTTCTGTAACAAATTACTCAAAATAAAATACAGAAGTAAGAGAAATACAAAAGACATTCTTCACCCAATATTATTATTATTATTATTACAATACTAAAAAACCATTACTTTCTTCCCCTTTTCAAAAATTATTATGTAAATAATATATATATATATATATATATAAAGGACTTGTAGCTGTAATAATAATAATATCAGATAATCTGAAACTGTGACAGAAAGTAAATTAAGCTCTCAATATATAAATATAAAAGAACATCTGAGCCTAGTATATAAATAAATTTTGAACAAATTATTATAACATAAATTTAAAAACAAGCACTAGAAAACTTAAAAAGATAAAAATGAAAATAAAAATATTAAATCCAACAGATGCAATAAAGGAACAGTAAGACTTTAAAAAGATTACAGATAAGTTTTCAGTAAATATTGAAAAGTCTGGATTATTTTTGACAAATAGCTTTAACTTTTATTAAAAAAAGATATATATATAAATAAATATACAGCAAAGTAAATATTTAAAATAATAATAAAATTAAAGATTTATTTAGCATAAATTTTATTTAAGTAACGAAACTTTCCACGACGGTATAATGTCCATGTTATAAAAACTTTCCTGTGATAAACTTTTTTATCTTATTTAGATATTTAGGGTAGAAAAAAGAATGGTGACCGGTCAGAGCAGTCAGTGTTTAAGTGGTTTAGAAGTTATTCAAACATGACTGTTACACTTTGACTTGGACTGACTTAAGCTACAACATTTTTAATTAAAATCAGTAGAAAAAACAATTTTTTCGTAATTCGGAAGCGATGAGTATTATAACAGTTTTTGAATTTATATATTTTTTTAAATGTATTTTTATTTATTATTTATTTATTTTACCGTTCTTGAAATAGTCTTTAAATCGTTAACGATATCTGATTTTTTTTTGTATTTTATTAATACCATTTTAAAGATAAAAGTACAACTTTAAATGTTAACCTAATTCGCTAATATTAAAGAGAAGAAATAAAAAGGTTTTTCGCATTACCAAAAGTACACAAATTTCAATAACATTTATACACAATTTTCTGAAACCCACATTGATTTTAATAACGACAAAACAACTCAATTCGGAAACCGATATTTCTTTTATGTGGATCCTAGGTTTCTATCAACCATTCTTTTCATCATTTTATGAAAAATTGTTAGAATAAAAGCAAAAATATTTTTTTTTTTGTTTAACCTCCGGAACCATCGTTAGGTTTATCTTCAGAGGATCAGATGAATGAATTGTAGCGTGTGTGAAAAATGCCATGCCTCACCGGGATTCGAACCTGTCTAGGATCTCCGGATGAAAGGCCGAGACGCTATCACTCGCGCCACAGAGGGCCGGAGCGAGTGGTAGCTTAGTTTTGGATTAAGGGTGATGAAAGACTGTAACTGTACAGTAATCACACGAAGGTATTGTGATAGGGAAAAATGTTGGTTTTCAAATTTCAAGGGAAATATCCATTTTGATAATTGCTGAATCCATTTTGACTAGTTTCGGCGTGACGTTCCTCGCATAACATAAGAACGATTAGCCATAGAATATTGAAATTTTGGATTTAGGACCTGTTGTAACATCTAGTTGTGCAACTCCACTATTAATTGTAATCGACTTAGACAAAAGTGTCCAAAAGAGCCTCATATCCCTAAAAATTTGGATTTTGGACTTTTTCTTAACAGCAACAAGACCTCACTGAGAGATTTTCGATGATATATCATAAGTAGTACTTATTTTTATTGATTCCAGAGTTATACCCAAATAAAATTTGAAGGAAATAATTGGATCGTACAGGGGGAAGGCACATCGGTTCGAATCAGACTACATATCTTTTTTTTTTAACTTCATTTCTTAATTAAATATACTGATTTATTAATAGTTATAAATTGCTGATTGTAAAAAAATTTTACGATAAATAATTCAATAAGAATAAAAAAAAGTTATAAAATATCAGAAATTATTAATGAAATAAAATGTTATGTAGTTTTCATTTTAAAAAATGTGTGTATGAAATTTAAGTCGTATAAGGAAGTTATGTGGTGTCCACATCAGAATTTTTAAAATAATATTCAAAATAACTACAAATATGTAGTCGATAATTCTACAGAATAATATGTTGTAATCTTGGATAATTGTTCTTAACAGTTAAAAGAAATATTTTGATTTGACCAGAGAGCAAGATTTTAAAAGTCACAGATTTCCATACATTCATGTCTGTAAGCTGTAAAAGACATATTTTCTTCTACATCTTCAGACAGAATAAACACTAAACAAACGGGAACTCCCAAGTACATCACATTATTTTACGATTTCGCTTTTACATCACCTTGGAAGTTCAGATAAAGAAATCTACGTTTGTGCAAGTTGAACAGTACTGGTGGAGGTCACCCGGTACTAACGAGGAATGTTAATAGATAAAAAATCAGGACAACTAAGAGTTAGTGTAAATATAACAGTTTTGAAACGAGTTAATTATTTTTTTTTATTTGTTAGAGGAGACGTGACGTGAAAGAATTTTAGGATACTGAAATATAATTCTAGCGTGATTTACGCGCTGAAGGTCGATCAAGTCACGTATCTTTAAATATAGGACAACAGATAGCATAAGCACAGCCAAACGATCCGAATACAATAGAAAGTTATAAAATGGAGCAGATTGAGACTTTCTTAAAAAGTGGTTGGTTCGAATCCTGTTCATGATAAAATATTTAATTTAAAAGATCAACGTGTAATTGGTATTTATATTCATCAAAGAATTAGTTGTACAGTATATGATACTGTTAGTCGCATTAGCCTGTTATATATTAACGGTCGTGAATATAGAAGATAAAATAAAGTACGACATTAAATTTGATGCGGTAGACCTTTTAATCAAAAGGATTCAATTTTTAATCGACATCGAAATTAGGAGTTAGTTCTTAATCTGACCCGTTTTTTATTCAAACTGTAATCCGGTAAATTTCTTGAAAATCGTTTGTTAAGCGGATGATATCTCAAACGAAAATTACATAATAACATAGAAGATCAAAGAAATTTTTTTACCTTTTTCGGCACCATTGCTTAAAATTGGATTGTTACATTGTAACAACATACATACTGATGCAATCTATTTCAAAAATGTATTTTCAAATTCATGATAAAACTTTTTTTATTTACCCATAACAAAAAAAAAAAAGATTTGAAGAAAACTAAGTAGAAATCTTATACTTTGCATTCAATTTGAAATGAATAAAACTACAAATAAATAATAAAATAATAATAAATCTGTCAAAACCGTTTCAGATAAAGACTGGTGTTTGGCAAGGTGATGATGGATTGTCACCTTTGCTATTCAACATTGTTCTGGATAGAGTAATGGAAGAATGGGAAAAGAAACTCAAAGAAG
>JAAAKQ030055839.1:0-16043 GCA_010016005.3 Zanna intricata | reverse complement strand
GAATAGTTACTGTTTTTTCCAAATTTAAAACTATTATTTGTCAAGTCTTTTTTGTTAGTATAAATTTAAATTCATTACGCAGTTTTTCATTCTTACCAGAGTATTTTTATTTTAATTAATTTACCAATTATCCTCACACAGCTAGTAGTTAGCCAATGCACTAACAGAGCATATATTCATTTTCTTCTGTTTTCTTTCAATAAGTGCATGTGTGTGTAACCTTTTAATAGAAATTTTTAGCTGATCTTCCTTATTTGTGGATATTTCTGTAAAATATGAAAACAGCACATAATAATTGATATTTTCTTATTTTGTCCCCACCAATTATCTGACCACAACGTTATTTCCTCAATTTCAGAATCTGGTATATTGTTATCAGCCCATTTCAAAATTGTTGATGCCAATTCATTACCTCTTTGGCCGGCTTTAGACTCATCCCACATAATGCATGATGCAAACTCATTTGAACTGTTATAAATGATGTAGTTAAGTCCACAACTTCCTTTTGTAAAAACTTATAGAATTTGTAAGTAGTGGAGGTGCTAGACACTTTTGTAAATTTTGTGTCTGATATTATTTTTTGCTGCCTTCGTTTCTTTTGATTTCACATTGCACCTCACTTTCAAATTGGACAAGTGCACAATGTGTTCATATTCAATACACTCCTTCTCTGAAGAAGACATCTCCCCCTTCATCTTTGTGAAATACATGTCACATGTATCTGCAGAAGGGGGTTTAAAAGATAAATGAAAATGTTTGTTAAAAATATCTTTATACAGCCATTTTTTAGTCACGTCTTCTATTTTTTCTTCTGAACAGTGCTCTAAATATAAAGAATACATTTTTTTTTTTTTTTTTTTGATTTAAGTCAGGATTCAAATATTTTTGTGCTGTTTTTACATGCCTGTAATGCGATTCACAGGCCGGAAAAAACTTGATAAGCTTCATTACATTGTCTATCACCCGATCAGGTTTCTTTGTGAAAGGAGTGTGCTTTCCTCATAGATCTGTTGTTTATTAAACCACTTTGGTCCTGGTTTTTTATAATTTTAAAAAACAACAGTGTTAGATGTTCGCTAACATATTTTAAAAACATTACTTTGCATATTTTATTTTATTACCTTCAACCGTAAAGTGATAAAGAACAGTATTTTCCTTTGACTTTTCTCCATTCTTACTTCTACTTTGTTCAGTAGGTTTTATTTCTAAACAAAATTTGATATACTGCCTTTTAATGTCATGAGATTTTTCGGAATCCCAGAATGAATCAAAAATATATTTTTCTATAATTTTCCAAAATTTTGTTAAAACATTTCATGCAATAGGAACAAGGTGGTTTAATTAATTTTGCTGCTACATTTTCCCCCCTCTTGCTAATATAGGCATCATTTGAGAAATGCTTTATTTTACATCTTTATGTGCACATAGTGCGAAGAATCCATTTATTATACAGAAGTACACAACTTCATGTCCATACAGTGTTGTTTACCCCTATACGAAAAGTCACTTGGTGTCATTTTAACACTGTCTATCTCAGTTGCTGTTCATAATAGAACAGAGTGCTGTGTCCACTAAAAAGAGCGCAAAGTATTTCAATAAAATTGGACAGAGTGTTGTGTACCTCCGGGGTGCTGATTTGTGATTCTGATAGTATTTTCTCCCCTGAATTCAAATATGATACCGGTTTTTCTCAATCAATGCAAGGTTTCCGAGAGACAGGCATTTATAATTTCAAACATCTTAATACTTTCTTCATTCTTAATTACACAATATTCAAACATTTGAGTTGCCTAAAAAGTAAGAAATGACTATTTTCTGCTATATTTTACCTATGGAGCATTCCTCTTGATGTTCAAATAATATTCAGCCAGCATATTAAGATTCCGTTTGGCTCTTTTCCAGCTGAAATCTCCTGATGAAAGTGTTCTCCATGTTCATCGCTCACTGCACCAAGATTTTCTGGGAAGAAATCTTGAAATGGGCTATGATTGGAGTCACATTTACATACAGCCTGTGTGTGTTATCCAATTATATATTCATGGAAAATTTTACCAATAGAGTATTTTACAATTTTGTTTATGGTTCACTCACTGAACTAATGAGTGAAGTCTTTAAAATAGTTAAATCTTTCTTTTCCTATAGTTAGTTAGAATATATCTTCAATTAAAATAATCTTCTTTAATAAAGCCAAAAATTTGTGTATGTCTTTTTATTCTGGCATCATGCCGGAACCACCCAACCGAGCTTTCAAATTTGTTGGATACAGTCTTGTTATCTGGGGGAAGCCACAGACCAAGATCCAATCGCCCTTGGGGATTATGTTATTAATTGAAATTATTCATTAATGAAAAAGAAAAAAATTATTCCTTTTTACTTTATTACTATATTTCTCACTACAGCAATGGAAATTTTTTGTTGAAAGTGTGTGTACTTCAGTTACTTTACTTACTACTATTCTGTCTTATGCAATTTAGTTTCTTTTTCAGGTTTTTCTATAAAGCCTGAATAATTTAATTGTTATTTATTAGTACTATTTTCATAACCATGAGGATAACTAACACTGCAAGGGACCAAGAGGTGGGAGAACTGTGGCTAGACAGGAATGGCAGGTGAAGCAAGCTCTGTGACTGTGGGTGTCCCCAGTGTTCCAGGGAGTTAATTGTTTGTTCAGACTACTCTCAAAAACTACTTGTTGAAAAATTCCTATATCTGTCCCAAATTTCATGTTTCTTTTATTAAATAAATCATTAATTTGTAAACATGTAGTAAGGGTTTAATTGTGATGTTATGATAGCAGGAAAGAGAAATTTTACTTTTGCAAAAGTCTATAAAATAAAAACAAAAATTTTTAGAACTAATTAAAAAAGGATACATTTAATGATGTGCAAACATGTATAAGTGTACAGGCAGAATTAAGTGTGAGGAGATGTCTCTATTAAATTTCTTTGAATCAAAGAATAATATATTTAAAGCAGTAATGGCAATCATGTGTAAAGATATTAAATGAATTGTTGGAAGTGTATTCAGTTATTATACTTTGATAAGAAAATTTTTTTTTCAAGTAGCATAATTCGACCACAGCACAAAAAGCTAAATATCTTATGATAATTGAGGATAACAGTTTTTAGACCATCTCTTCTTTTTTACCTGCCTGGTGACAAGATTAATGTCATATGCTTTTAAGGGGGGGGGGGGTCTACATCCATTGATTTGGATCATCTTACTGAAAGTGATGATTTTTCACTGCAAATTGTTACTGCTTTAAATCTTTTATATGATAAACTGAAAAATACTAACTGTATTATTGGACAAGACAGGTGTGGGTTACTTGAAGGTATTAATAAAAATATTAAATAGGTAAAGATTAAAATAACGAATTTGATTGCTGAATGTTGAGAATTAGTTTCCTAGAGCTCAGATCCCATGCTGAATGAATTTCATATTAATTAAATAGGAAAATGGACAATTTCAAACTAAAAACAGATAAAGAAATATTACAATTATTATGTATATTAAAATATCTACAACATAGTGTATAAAAATTTGAGACAGCACATAATCAAACAAGTTCTGGTACAGATATAGATAATGATTACAACTTCACATGTAATAGCATCAATGATGTTTCATCAGAGATTTTGACCAACTTTATTATGAGAGCTGATGGATCTCATTTCTACAGATTTAATAGTTCTTAGGTGAACAAGATGGTGGATTCCCAGATGTTTCTTTGCAGATTTCTTCTGATCAGAGTGCTATGTATTTAAAAAATTATGATGATAGATAAGAAGCAGTGAATTGTTAAGCTACTAAAAATGTTAAACTTTGCTATTAAGTTATTGAAATAAATCAATAAAATGGAAAACTAGGAAAATAAAAAATGTATTGATTTTCATTGTACTGTTTCCTTGTTTTTTAAATAATTTAACTATGTTACAGTGACAAACATTTGTTTTTAGCTACAATTTCCTTCCAGAATTTAGTTAATGGGTTAAATAAGTATATATTGGTGCAAATTAAATTAATGTTAAGGAATTTGTTTTAATTTCATTTTATGATTATTGTTTTAGAAAATCATTGTTTAAATAAATTGAAACAACGTTACATATTTTGTATTTTAGTGTATGAGGAGTATTGTGCTTAACTGATTAAGTGCAAGGATCTGTGGCTGCATTGATAAACAGAATACCTGGTTTTCAGATCATTAATTTGCCTAAACTATTAGTTCATACAATCAAGAAAGGTCATGATTAAGTCAGTGGCTCAGAACACAAGGATCAGAACTTTATAACAGCATTTAAAAATCATTTGTTATATAAAACACTAAATAATTAAAGATAGAAGCCATCAAATGATATTTGATGTCATGTCAAACAATTCACTTCATTTATTCCTTAAAAACAGTTACAAAATTAAGTACAATTGTCTACTTTTCATATATACTAAAGAATTTTCATTTATACTAAAGTTTACTAAAGAATATTAATTTAAGTTTCATCAAGAGAAATTTTAAAAGCTTTATGATTATAATGAACACAAAATGTATTAAAAATTGAATGAAAGTGTAATAATAATCTTTACTATAGCTTACATTATTGTAAAACAACAGCTGCTAAAAGTAGTGATAGCTTGTCAGAAGTACCAAAAGTTGTATAACAAATATAAATAAACATAGATGAAAATTATTATTCATAAAATGTTGTGTCTTATCAACAATAATTGTAATGATGAAAGAAAAATTAATAATATTAAAACCATTAAGATATTAATATTATAATATTGAAGAACCAAAATTAAATAAATTAATTTACTGAGTACTGACTATAACAAATACCATATAAAAATAAAACATAACAGGTCTGTAAAAAATAAAATATGAGAAATACTAATAAATAATACAAGTAAAACAAGAATTATTTTGTAAAATTTGATCTTCCAATATGGATACCAAATTATTACTTCATCTCAATTTGAGATAAAAAATCTCAGTGTGTTCAAAATGTATAAAAAGTGACCCTTGCATGTCAATCGAGGATTAATACAAATACAGAATTTGTAATCTTTTCATATTAAACTAGTAATCTTCAAAGTAAGAATTAGAAACAAAGATTGTAATGTAACTTCTCATCATTAATTGTAGAATTTAATAGCTCATATTGTAATTTACCTGTTAATATCACATATTTACTTTAATGTGCAGTCAATTTTAACTTGATTTTACTACAATGCTACTAATATATTTCATTCAAATGATTTTGAATATGTAGGTGATCAAAAGGCCACCTGCTACTCCTGTAGCCTTATAAATGTAAATGTTGTCAACGTATAAAAGACATTGTGATTGCTTAATCATATATTGAACATTTATTACTGCAGCACAAATAAAAGAGGACCTAAATTACTTTTCTATAAAACACCTGAACTGTTACAAAAAATATCTTCTTACTAATGAAAAATCATAATAATAATAATAATGAATCATAAGAATAATGGTTAAAATCTTACATTATAAGCTGTAAACAAGAGATTGAAATTTCTTACAAGGTTAAGAGAACACAAAAAAATGTTAATCATCATTTCAAAATGAAATTTCAGTCTTAAAATAAATGATCTCTCAAAATATCAGAATTCTTATGCTATTTACAGATGATGTCTATGTAATTATATATCTACATACAATTAATAGGATTTGAAAATTCATTAGAAGCATTTGATTGGATGCATTGTGACTGATTAAATACGGGTAATACACTGCAATGTGCTTTTCATGTGGGTAATATTCCCTTTTATGACAAATAGTAGTATTTCCATTCTCATAATGTTAAATTTTGGGTGTAAAATTAAATTTTGGTGATGACTAATATGGTTACATTATAAGATGTATTTTTTACTGTTAAGTGGTTAATATTGGTGCCATTAAATATTTATTATGCCCGCATACAACTCCATCTAAAGTAATTACTATAAGCCTAATTGAAGAAGCCATAATGAGTTTGTAAGGTATAAAAATTAGCCATCACATTTATACTTTGTGCCTGTAAGTGTGATTTAAGAAAACAGACATTACATAATCTTAATGTCTCTTATACATATCTTTGAATATGTGACTTTTGCTTTAAAAAAATATATATATACACATATGTTAGGATTTTTTAATGTTGCACACCATTTGATAATTAACAAATATTCCATTACCAATTTAGAAACAAATTTAAAAATAATTGAAATTACAAAAGAAAATTATAGTAATAATAAAAAATTGGACATTTTAGAAAAATATTATATATACAAGTTAGACAAAAATTCAGCTTGATTAATCTGTAGAAAGAATTTCATAATGATTTTCTTATCGAAGCTGCTATAAATGTTATGCTATTGTAAATGTTACGCAAAAATTCATAACATATTAGTACATACTATTACTACATACTGTACATATGTAGTGGCTGGCCACAGGAATGTATAGGAAATTTAAAAAATTAGATGATATTAGAATGTTTAATTTTAATATCTAATTTTAATTTTTGACTGCATATATTACACTATATATGCAATAATTTTAATTTCTAAATTCATAATTTTTTAATGTTTAATTTTGAAGTTTTTAATTATTTGATTAATTGTAACTATAATTACAAACACTGCACATTAGTATCTCTTTGCCAGTTAAGAAATATGAATTTGTTATTCATGTGTGACTGATTCTAAGTCTGGTCACCAGTTAGCTCCATGTACTTCAGTGTTCTCTGCAAGTCAGCTTCACATAACTTTTCCATTTTTATGGAGAAGTTTTTAACCATGTTTAGTTTTGTATTTAATCTTCTCCATTCATTATACCACCTGTTTCTTATTGTATTAGCTATACAATTTTTAATACCAGCCACTCGTACAGGAATTTCCAAGTTATCACTGATTGCTGCCATTCTGGCAGCTTCATCTGCACTTTCACTTCCTGCATGCACTGGAATCCATAAAAATGTACATTGAAATATATAAGCACAGAGCATATAATACATTTGGAACATATAAGCACTTTCTCTTCACAGTAATGTTCAGAGTAACAAAGAGTTTGCTGTATGGCAATAAGTTCTGCTGTGTAAACATTTGCCATACTTAGCAGTTTCCAAGAATGGGCTTCTCCATTTACATATATGGAACATCCAACACTGTGTTCAGTTTTAGAACCATTAATATAAATTTTTATGTATTCTTCATAACCACTGACGATTGATAAAAATTACTGTTGGATGATACCTGTTGGCTTCTCTTTTATTTTTCCATGAGAGAGATCCAATCGTGTTTATTGCTGGTAAGAGTCACGACAGTAGTTCTCTTGTAAAAATTGTTTGTCTCTGGTAAAGCAGTTTCATATTTTCTTGTTGATTCATGATACCATATTCTGGCTGGTCTGGAATTGGTACCACAATGTTTGTATAATGCAGCCAAAGGATGATTGCTAAAAGTTTTATTATTTATAAGGATAGGAAGAGCCCATATATTTTAGCAGTAGGATTTCTGTTCTACCATACATTAGACTAGCCGCTGGACTTGTACAGAATACGCCTGTGGCATATCTTACTCCCTTGTTATGTCTTACACCTTTTGATCCCCACTGTGGGTCGGACATACATTTAAGTTTTGTGCAACCCAGTGGATGTCCTTTGCCTCTAAAGAGCCACCCCGCCTAACGGCTGTATGTCCGGCATGGCAGGTCAGCCCGCTGGGTTGACCTTTTTATTATTTCCTGCCTCTAACATTGGGGGTTTTGCCTGTCCCCGAGCCCCACCCCTTCCGCCAGGTCTCGGTCTTTTATTTCCCTTGCCCACTCAAATGGAGAACGCCCATATGGATATGATCATCCCCCGCCGGTTCGGGTCTTTTGCCCCAATCTCGACTTTTTTTTTTTTTTTTTTTTTTTTTTAATCGTCCAGTTACGATATTTCTCTTTCTTCTGCAAGATGGTAGTTACTAACTCTGCTAGTTGTTCCATGCTTGTTGGCCGCTCACCATATGTGGCATTATGTTGTCAGGTGTCAACCATCCTAAGTCCGCCTTTCTTTAATATTATCCCACCTTGAGCACTCAAAGAATGGTGTGCTGGGGAGTATCTCTATTACCCCAGTAAATACAGTTGGGCTTTATCTCTTTTTGAATCTACGAAGATACTCTCCGAATTCCTCGTGGCCTTTTTTTCCCTTCCTCCTGGGTCGGTCTACACTTAAGTGTTGCGCAATCCAGCGGGTGTCCGTTGCCTCTAACGGGCCTACCGGCTGTGAATCCGGCATGGCAGGTCGGCCCGGCGGGTCTGGATCTTATCGCCTGCCTCTAACTAAAGGTGGGGTGAGGTGAACCGGATCCGGTTATACCGTTCCCGGGCCCCACCCTCTCCGGCGGGTCTCGGTCTTAATTTCTCCCAGTTGCCCATTCAAATGGGGGATACCCATACAAGTACAGGTACTCCCACCGGTTGGATCTTTTCCGTAAGTTATTTATTTTATTCCTTTTTTTATTTATTAAATTTTTTTTGTTATAAGTCGTTCATCCATTCGGAGCAGTCTGTTGCTTTATTTTTTATAAAAGACCTAATCAACTGATCCACTTGCATTCAGTTTTCAATCCTTTCAAGAATGTATTGCATTGTGTTCTCTACAGTGGGTCCTTCTAATCGAGCTTCTCTCTTCAAATGATCCCACTTCGGACACTGAAAGAATGTATGAAGTGGAGAAACTTAATTCAGTGCAACGTAGACAATTTTGAAAGTCTCTCTTCTTAAATTTACGAAACAAACTGACCATGGCCGGAGAGGAACTGCGTAAGAAAGAACCCCACGTCCCCGTGTTTTCTCCCCTGATATCTGTCTGATATCAGGGATCAGTCTCCGAGTCCATTTCCTCGTTCTGGATGCTAACGATAATTGTCCCCATTCAACCTATTAGCATCTTATCCCTTTACTCTTTCTTGTTCTCTGTAGTGCCAGTAGTCGAATCGGGAGGGAGGGGTTCCTGTAATGACGCCCCGTGCCATGGTCGAGACTGTGCTGTACGCACTAATTATCCTAAGGTTAGCCCTACGTTAAATGGCTTCAAACTTTCTATTATTCTTTTTAATGGCGAAGGCCGACCTCCACGCAGGCACCGCATAGAGGAGAATCGAGGTTACAGCAGCCAATTGAAGTTTTCTTTTATCTGATCTTGTCCCCCCACACGTTCCCCATTAGGCGAATCAAGGATTCGTATATCTTCTCTGCCTTCTTAACGGACTCCAAAACATGATAACTGAAATTTCCCGCTGAGGAGAACCAGATGTCCAAGTATTTAATGTGGGAACTTGTCTCTACTTGAACACCATCAACTCTTATGATGATTCTTTTCATCTTTCTTATTCCCGTTTTAATCGCTATTTTAGTTTTCTCAGGCGCTAATGAGAGGCCTCTGGTTTGTAGCCAGCCGCTAATTCTACCTGCAGCCAGATTGACACTATTCATAATTTCTTCCGTGTGACCCGCCATAAGCACCGCTAAATCATCAGCGTATGTTATTAAAGACATCACTTTCAAACTGAAGCCTAAGAATACCGTAAAAGACTGCGTTCCAGAGAAGGGGCTCAGAACTAATCCCTGAGGAACGCCGCCAAACATTCTGAAGGTCAGTTCTCTTCCCTCCGTCACAGTGACCAGCTCTCTATAGTGCAGATAATGGGCTAATATTGTAGCCCTTCTGAACAACCATAATTGTCTCCTACGGCACGCTTCCGAAAGCGTCCAAGAGGACCATCAGAGGGATCCTTTTGGTCCTCCAGGAGCCCGACCTACGGTTCTCGATCCATGTATGAACCCATTTGAGAGCATCTATCGTTGATCTTCCAGGGATGAACCCGTATTGTGTAGGGGAGAAGCCTCCAGCCTCTAGTAACTCATTCATCTATTAAAGTAATCTTTCACTGATTTTATCAATAGTAGGCAGAAGCCATATTTGACGAAAAGTCGGTCTGTCGTCGTTTCTTCTGATCTAGGAATTGACAATAATTTTCCTTTCCAAGACGAAGGAAAATGTCCGTTTTCCATTGCCTTATTGACGGTGTCCAGCATCAGTCATGGGTCTCGGGAACCATTCTGTAGGCCGACGTGACTTAAATTTATTCTTCTTTGAAGAGAAGTGGCTTCCTGGTGTTTCTTCCAACGTTAAAGGCCACGAACCATACTGGTACGGCATATAAAACTATGGTTATTGCGACAGCTATTAACAGTTTCGGTTTTCGCAAAGCGGGGGTCCCATCTCAGATTGGCATCAGATGCTCAAGGTATTGATATTTCGCTCAGCTTTTTGCATTACTTCAGATAGATGATGGCTGAAAAGTCCATTCTGTGTGAGCCATACTCCCGAGTATTTGATATTGGGCGTGGATTCTATTATGGCATCATCCACTCTAACTTTTATCGGCCTTTTTTTCTTTCTACCTTCAATGGCAGCAATTTGTGATTATTTGCTGCCAAATGAAAGCCTCTGCTTCTCAACCAGACGCTTATTTGTCGTTTCGCTCTATTTTCTTTAGCCTCTGTTATGGTTTTACTAGTATCCTCGACCAGTATCACCAAATCATCTGCATATCCAATCAGTTCTACTTCTTCCGGGAATTCCCATCTCAGCACGTCCTCAAAAGATATATTCCAAAACAGGGGGCTTAGGACAGAGCCTTGCGGAATACCTCCTGTCATCTTAAATGTAATAATGCCCCCTTCTGATGAAACCAATATCTCTTGATCATGTAAAAATCTCACACTATAGCATACAGATATTCATAAATATTGCGTATTTCCTCGATAATGAATCTCCATGTTATGCTATTAAAGTCATTGCGGACATCCAGGATAACTATCAGAGGAGTCCTTTTGGTCCTCTAGGTGCCCGCTCTGCTATTTCCATCCAGATGACCACCTTACATAATGCAGTAAAACGACCTTTAATAAAGCTGAATTTATTCAGTGCCAGCTCGCCGAGTGTTCAAATCGGCCCATATTCTTTGAGTAAGCAACCTTTCATATAGTTTGCCCAAAGTCGGCAGGAGGCAAATTGGCTTAAAACCTCTTTTTTGTTCAGTCTGATTTGGCTTTGATATTAACCTAAGATTGCCTTGTTTCTAAGAGGTAGGAAACAAGCCTTAATTCAAACCCTTATTTGTGTTGTCTAAGACCATCCAGGGATGTGCATGAAATAACCGTTTTAGGAGGCGGGGCTCTTATTTACGTTAATCCTTGACACCGCATGTCGGAGTTCCTCGATGCCAAATCGTCTAACCTCAAAAGGAAGAGTATCGGCTTGTTCTAATTCCTGCAATTGGATAAGCAGTTGTGTGTAAAACTTGCTCCCTAGACAAGAAAGGGAGGCGCGCACCGTAACATTTCATCAAAATACGGTAAGCCCTCCCACCAGGGGTTGTTGTTAAGCTCTTCAACTAGCTTGTACCAGCAAGCTAAACAATCACCGAAAACAGAGCTTCGTACTGTCAGGGCCCTTCCATTCTCTCAAATAGTGACCAGAACCTCAGCATTTGAAACATTTCAGTTGTTCAAGTTTAGATTCGATCTGGCACTAGTGCCAGCCAACTTTTCTCTTTTTCTGCCTTAATCGGGAGGCTCCACTAGCATGACTAAAATAGTGGCTCTTTGCGTGTCTCCAAATGCTGGTCTCAGTGAGGATACTTTAACTTGGATTTCCTCCCCACTTCTTTTTTAATAGCTGTTATAACTTCTTCAGCTGATGCGTTCATATCACATCAGCTGAAGTCCCTTAATATGAAAAGCCACTAGTCTAGTTTCTTGTAGTCAGTCACATTTTTTGTTTGTGTTTCTAATCACTGCATATTATTCTCACTGTTCTTTGAGGTACCCAATATTCTCAGTTCTATCATCTCAGCATTTCCTTTTTTTACTGATAATATATCTTCGGTCATTTTGTTGTCGATACATTTATTTACATGTTTTAAAAAGTGCGCATGTAGGACCCCAAGTTTGCTAATTGTGATTAATTTATTAGACGGTCCATTCTCAGGTTTTTTACTGTCTATTTTGATAAATTCCCAGTCTATTTTGAATAAACAACTCTTCTCTGTAGCCTTGTTTCCTCTAAACCAGAATTCCAATGACAAGCAAGAAAAACTAGGTTTCCGTTTTCTGACGTCCTTATCTTATTGAGGGCTTGATTGATATGTCTCACGAATTCCTCATTCATTTTGTCGACCATTACTACAAATACAATATTTCACTCCTCTTCAAGATAATGTATCTCAGTATTATAGGACTTTCCCATTATGATTCCACCCGGTATATTTGTGTTACTATCAATCATTTGCTGACTCCCAGCGCAATATTCTTGATCTTATGTGTATGGGTTTCTACCACAGTGTTTCCTTGCAAATAGGAAAACTTGTGTATCAGATACCTCTTCAGTAGAAAACCTCTGATTACTTCAACTTTTTGAAACATCTGTTCCACTTCTCATTTACAACATCTTTTAAATCTTTTGTCTCCAGAGTTTAGTGCACCATATATCTTCTGTTGCATTCTTGATGAGTCAATTGATCCCTTTCTATCTGTCTTTTTGGTAGGATGTCTGCACAGATTTTGATGCCATCATTCTCAGATGAAACATCTCGTAAAGAGTATTCATTACAGATTCCACGTCTTTAGCTTTCTGCAAGATGTTAAAAGCACAAGTCTTTATCTCCTTTTCAGTGTTAACAATAGCTATAACAAGAGATACCAGACAGCCCACTTCCTACATGAGGTGGTCCATGACTGAACCTTCTATAGTATCGCCATCGCTTTTGTCTGATACTAGGTCAATTTTCCTCTTGGGTACTCTAGTTCTACCTTCCTGTAACTTTATTCGGGATTCAACAGTGGGGCTGAAATCTCTCTTCTTAGACTTTCCAGAATTCTCTTCCATCTCAATCATGCCAGGAACACTGTATCTACCTCTAGTTATCAGAAACGTACTCTTAAGCCCAAAACCCTGCCCTACAACACCCCACATGCCCAGAAGGGGGAAGTAAGGAAAATGTATGTATCCAAAAAACCAGTAAAAAATTTTTGTTGTGGGTCAGGAGGTTGGGAAGGCCCGGATTGATGGAGATCAGTGGGGGAGGAGGGTATGTAACAAAGGGTTGTGGAGTTATGGGTGGGACAAGGAATCCCCTTATAACGCTAGTATAGCACTTAAAATTTTTCTTAGTTACTCACCAGAAAAGTAAAAATATTCTACTGTTTATGTCCTTGTTTACCTCTGGTGTACTAATGTCATTTACCAGAATCCACATGTTATATGACTTGGAAAAATTTCTTCCTGAATCACTAATATTAATCTGTTATATAGGAAAATATGTTCATATAAAAAAATTAAATATCTCAAAGGTCCATAATCCAAAAAACTTACTTCTCCCTGGAGAAGTCTAAACACTTGTACTTAGTTATCCTGCCAACAATTTCAAATAGTCTGAGTCCACAAATACAAACCATAAAACTTCCACTGTAATTCTATAATAATACTGATCACAGTATTCTAGAGGAAAACATCAAATAACTCTTTAGTTCACTAACCAAAAATCATAAATCACAATGGGATGTCCAAAACACTTAATCATTCAAGAATCATCCTATGTATCCACTAAAAATACATTAAAAAACCACTAGAACTACACTCAATATATGGAGCACTAACGGAGAGACCTGCACAGTAAGAGATCCGTCTCTCAACTATGTATTATACCAAGTTTCATAAATGCAATTTTCTAGCAGATGAATATACAATACATCCATAGTCAAGTTTTGATTAAACCAATGCCTTATACAGCCGCAGTAATATTTCTTTGTCTGAGCCCCAATTAATGTTGGATAAACATTTAATAATGTTTAGGGAAATTTTTCATCTCACTCAAGTCCTGTATATGTAATCTTCATGTAAGGAATGTATCTAGTAGTAGACCTAAAATCATTACATTATAATGTAAAATCGTACTTTATTGGATGGTTATCAATGGGCAAAATAAGACTTTGGTGAGGAATTCTCTTCCTGCAGAAGTGTACACAGCACATTTTCTATGGTGCAAATTTGAAACCATTATTCTTTGCAACTTTGTTAAGGGCATTTATCGCACGTTGCAATTTGTACTTTATGATAACTGTATTGTTGCTGGCGTACACAATTGCCAGATCATCAACATAGACACTTTTGCCGATTTCTGTTGGAATGGCTATTATAAGTTTATTGATAGCAATCGTGAACAGGGTACCACTCAATGGTGAGCCTTGTGGTATGCCATTTTCACATTTTTTCTCTGAGCAGTATTCAATTTTAACACACACTTGGAAACTATGGTCATTCATAATGACCAAGTGCTGAGTAATGTTGGCAGATTGCCGCAAATGCCCCAGATTGCGCAAAATGATAAATAATTAACAAATTATTTATCATTTTTTGAAAACTTTTTCCCATAGTACATGTCAAAGAAATAGGACAGTAACTATTGGGATTTGTCAGATGTTTATCTTTCTTTAAAACTGGAACAATATGTGTTTTTTTCCACTGCTGCAGCAGTTACCATTCCATCCCACTATATCTGATTATATAGTTCTAACAATCTCTGTTTTGTAGTGGAATTTAGCTACTTGATCGTGGCATAATGAATTTCATCTGGACCAGCAGCTGTGTTGCTGAATTTCTCCAACACTGTCACAAGTTCTTCTATTTTGAAAGTGCAATGTATAAATAATTCATTTCAATCCTGAAATTGAGTAGACCATCAAGTTCTGGTTTTTTTTTTTTTTTTTTGTTATAAAATATTCATTGTAGTTACCATTTTGCTGGCTTCTTCAAAATGATTGGCTAGTAGCTCTGCAATTTCATTTGATGTATCTCTAGATTCATCTTCATATTAAGGCAAGTTATGGAAGCAAAGTTTGTACACCCACAAATAGTCTTCACTTTCTTCCAAACGTCTGATGCAACTGTATTTCTGTAAATGGATGACACATATTGCTCCATGATCATTTTTTAGAATCTATCAAGAGTCTTTTTTCACATGCCCTCTATTTTTTAAAGGCAATTAGATTTTCTAATGTTGGACATTTCTTAAAAGCATTATATGTTTTTTCTTTCTTCTAATAGCTTCCCTTATTTCATCATTCCACTACAGATTGGGTCGCTTCTTGAGTCTCCCAGATGTTCCAGGAATAGCTAATCTTTAAGAATTAATGGAATAACTATTTTTTCAGTGCTGAGACAGTGAATGAATAAATTAAATTTATGTTTGTGAAATGAAATAATTCAATGGACTAAAAACATTTTTCAATTAAAAACTGCTCTAACCATTCTATAAAAATATTTCTCTTACCAAAGATAACAATGTTTGATGGTGTATTCTTCTGTAAACTATGACTCTGAATAAAATGGACTTAACATTAAAATAATATTTTATGAACTTTAAAAACTTACTTGTTCCATTTCTTAAGTTTAAATTTCTTTTAAATATTGTTTATATAATATACCTATAATTGGTAATTGTTTTTTTTTATATAAAAGGAATTATTATTGATTATATTTATTTAAAATAATTCTGTATTGTTTTTATTTCACTAGGTTTTCTTTGTTGTCTAAAACCTCTTTCTAAATTTTGTTTAAATGATGATCATTAAAAGGATATTGATAAATTAAGTATAGAACATCAGTTCAGAATACTGAATGTACGTATATTTATGTAATGTAAACTTTTTATAAAATTCTGAAATTCACACATTCAAAAGTTTTATGTTGATCTAAAGTGATAGTCTTTTCTGTTAAATCCATTGTATCTATCATCTTTTTTTAACCTGTTTTTTTGAATACTAATATTATTATTATTATTATTATGCTTTTACGGCCAACATGGGACCACTTAAGTCAATTTTAGTTGGATCTTTTCTGAGAAAGCGTGTTTTTACTCTTCCGAGCTGCCCAGTATTTCTTCATCCGTTCAGATCTTGCTTTCTTTTCTTCATCTGTAAACACCCT
>JAAAKQ030055817.1:0-16044 GCA_010016005.3 Zanna intricata | reverse complement strand
CCGCTGCCTGCCTACACAATTTTTCCCATCTACCTGTCCTTCCAATATCAAAGCGACTATTCCAGGATGCCTTAATACGTGCCCTATAAGTCTGTCTCTTCTTTTAATTATATTTTTCCAAATGCATCTTTTTTCATCGATTTTTCGCAAAACCTCTTAATTTGTAACTTTATCCACCCATCTGATTTTCACACTCATCCAAACTAAAAGTAATTAGTTCAAATAATGGCAAACCCTACTTGCGGTCATTTTTTTACAGGCAACCATTGTTATCGTGTACAGAAAAAATTAAACTTCAATTTAGAATATCATTTTTTTTTTTAAAAACACGATGGGCTTTAATTACAATAAAGTACCTGTTTACACCTGGCATCTTGGGGCTTGCGGCTGACTGAGAGCTGGCAACCAATGTTTTTTACATTACTCACATCATTTTCTTTCAAATGACGTTTAATTCACGTAAAAAAAATATAGTTGCAATTCGTTAAAATAAATTAATTACAATATATTTAATTAAAGGTAATTGCGGCTAATTTTTTGCAAAGAAACCCAGCAGTAATGTATTAAATTATCATTAATCATTCATTTAAATCGAATTTAAAAAAAAAAAAATATCTGCACAAATCTGATGCCGGATCTTATAATAAAAATTGAGATGTTATTTTGTTTTCTTTAAAATATGATTTTTTAAAGTGTTAAATACACTCTTCATCACGATTTTATTGAATCGTGAATCGTTCTAATAAGAATTGCATTAAAATTTTAAATGAATATGGTACGGATTGTTTAATCATAGCATTCAGATTTTAGTTATCCCTATTTTCGATATTTGTAGCCAGTTTCGCATGGCAAGCTTCTCAAGATCTTTTGTTTTAAAGACTAACTTTTACGATTAAAAATAATATGAGTCCCCCACTTATCAACAGGTTCGCCTAAATTTCTTAACGCTGCAAGGCGATTAGTAACAGTCATATAGATTATGTAAATTAATGGCCGACGATCTTTCTATATTTATAATATCTAATAGACCTTATACATCCGCTTTAATTATAATTTTATTATTTTTTAAACGTTTTTATAAGAGGGACCAAGCGGTGTCGTAATTTCCGGCTGAAATTTTAATTTATTTAATGGTTTTAGAAGCGTCCATCAGTTAAAACAGGAACAGAGATAATAAAATTTTTGAACTTTTGAAAGTTTTCAAGATTTATTTATCCGGAGGTCCCGGGTTTGAATCCCGGTCAGGCATGGCATTTTTCACACACGCTACAATTCATTCATCTCATCTTCTTAATGGTGGTTCCGGAGGTTAAAAAAAAAGAAGAAAAAAGTTCATTTATCGTAATTAGTCCACCAGATTGGTCTAATAGTTAACTCGACGCAAATCAATTGTTTAACAGCTGATTTTTGAAGCCGAGGGTTCTGAGATTCAAATAATAGTAAACGTTAGCCAATTTTATATGGATTTGATTACTAGACGGTGGATATTAATGTAATTTGGTGGTTATGTACATGTCTCAGGAATGGTAGTCTTGTTTTTTACAAGACTACTTCATTTACATGTCGTACATATAAACCTCATCTCATTGGGCCGTGGGGGGATTGTTTATTGTTCACTAGTTGAATAAATTGCAACGTACAAATTAAAAAAAAAAATTCTTCATATTTACTGGAAAAGGATAAGCAAAAAAAATCAATCCACTTTCTACTGGCGACTAGGAAGTGGATTGATTTTGAGTAGACGAAATTAAATTTTTACTGGAAAGAATGCTATATTCATTGTATCTAATTGTTTAAAAAGTAGTGATTTTGTTTTCTTCTGATTCGGCTTCATCAATAATGGCTTGTATTTCGCAATGATCATCGTTAAAATCTGACCAAAATTCAATTTTTTTTTTTAAACGGGTGGGGATTGCTTATTGCTATTGTTATTGAACAGATTGCAATGTACAAATTAAAAAAAAAACTTCTTCATATTTACTGGAAAAGGATAAGCACAAAGAATCAATCCACTTTCTACTGGCGGCTAGGAAGTGGATTGATTTTGAGTAGACGAAATTAAAATTTTACTGGAAAGAATGCTATTCATTTTAGCTAACTAATTATTTAGAAAATAGTGATTTTGTTTTCTTCTGATTCGACTTCATCAATAATGGCTTGTATTTCGCAATGATCATCGTTAAAATCTGACCAAAATTCAATTTTTTTTTTTTTTAACGGGTGGGGATTGCTTATTGCTATTATTAAACAGATTGCAACGTACAATTTTAAAAAAAATATATTCTTCATATTTACTGGAAAAGGATAAACAAAAAAAATCAATCCACTTTCTACTGGCGGCTAGGAAGTGGATTGATTCTGAGTAGACGAAATTAAACTTTTACTGGAAAGAATGCTGCTATTAACTAATTATTTAGAAAATAGTGATTTCGTTTACTTTTGACTAGACTTCTTCATCGGTAACAATTGTATTTCGGACTGAACATCGTTAAAAATTGGCCAAATTCATTTTTTTTTAAACGAGTGCTTAAATTATTAAAAGGCTAAACAAATCAACAAAGTTTTTAATGGGAGTTAGTCTACTTTTAACTATCCTAGTTAACGTCGTAATTCTGTAATTTTATACGCGTCACTCATAATTGAAACTTTTTGACATAAGTTTTTAACATCGAATCTGAATTTATTATTTTTAAATAAGCATGAGGTTTAATAAAAGTATAAAGTATGAATCACTGATAGCACTATTATCACAACGAGATCCCAAAAAAATATTATGAATAAAAGCAATATGAAATAGATCCAAGCAGAATAACATTCTAAAAAAATATAATAAACGTTTAATTAATAAGTTTTAGTAAACAAGATAAAACAGTTTTTAATATTTATAAGAATAACAAAAAACATATGATATTATTATAGCGTTCAACATATGATATTAAAATAGATAACTTTAAATTATTAATTTAAACTCGATCAAATTTGTTAATAAATTGCATAAAAGTACATATTTATTTATAATTTATATATATATATTTATTTTTAATTTATCAAATCTGGGTGCGCATAATACATGGGTGTATACGGCAATTTTTTTTTTTAATATCTTTTAGATTAATAAAACGCTGAGTAAATAAATCTAGTCATGTTACGCAAAAAATAATAAATTCCATTTGTTTACAAACAAATACTTTTATAACGTAAATTTCATTATCACATTGATGACATTGATTAGTAATTGGTATAAGAAAAATGAATAAAAAAAATCCAATAAGAGTGGGAGAAAGCCGCGACGTCACATCAGATTTTATATCAAATACAGGTTAGTGCTTGCGTCTGGAGACTTGACTGTTATTTCTTCACAGTGTTGTGCGTGAACCGGTCGCTGGAACTTATCCACTATACACTGTCCATTACGACGAGTTTTGTTGTTGTTTATTAAAATCTTTTTTATCGTCAAGTTTTAACTTTAAAAGACCGGTTATAAGTTTATATTTTGTTCGGTTGCACTTCTTTTTTTTTTTGTAATTTTGAGTTTTTATTTTAAAAGTTCAACAAAAAATGGCACCCAGAAGAGCAGCATTGGGCCTTTCTGATGATCAATTATTTGCACTAATGAAGGTATGTCAATTTATTATTATAATTTTTTTTTTTAATCATAATATGCATTACAGTATAAATATATAGTGTAGAATTAAAAAAAAGAAAAAAATTTTTCGGGAATGTTTTCTAACGTACAAATCGCATAATTTAAAACAGAAAAAATTATTGAGAGATGAAAATACCATCTAATCTTAAAATAAACAAATAGCATTAAAAAAAAATAATAATAAAGAAAAACTATAATAAAGAAATAGAAAAAAAATACTAAGTTTTAAAATTTAAAAATTGTATTTACTTGCAAATCATATATATATATATATATATATATAATATACCATTATATGTATATATATCCTCTATTTTTCTGTTTAGCCTCCGGAACTACTGTAAGGTATTACTTCAGAGGAAGAATGAGGATGATGTGTATGAATGTGAATGAAGTGTAGTCTTGTACAATCTCAGGCGGACCACTCCTGAGAAGTGTAGAAAAGTGTAGAGAAGTGTAGTAAACAGTACAGAATAAAAAAAATAATAAACTTTTAAGGGTTTATTTTTAAAATATTTACGTTTATTAATATCTACAAGGATGCAGTGTTTTTTTTTTTCATTTAATTTACATTATTTAAAATCATATCAATAAAATAACAGTTTTTGTAAAAGAAAATATTTTTATGTCATTTTTAATAAATTCGTGAAAATATTTTTTAGATTTTAAATAATTTATTAAATGAAATTTTAAGCTTTTTAAAATGAGGTTTAATTAATGTTTGAAGATCGATTATTAAGTAACATTTATTCATTCATACCTGCACTAAAAATAATTTATGTAGGCCTATAATGAAAAATCATTATAAAATTTTTAAAAAGTGCGCAAAGTACAAAAATGTTATATCGTATTTTAAAATACATTGGTATGATAAACATTTAATGATGATAAACTTTGCGTTTTACTTATATAGTTTAAATTATAAAAAAATTAAGAGAGTTTAATTTAGTAAACGAAATAAATTTAATTATTCTAAGAGATTTTATTTCTAAGAAGACATTAAAAAGGTATCACACTATTTTATATAAATAGTAACCGCATTTACAAATTAAATACGCCTAACTGAGAAGCGCATTGTAAAGTTTATTAATCGCAATACAGATTATATCATATAAAATATTTCAAAATAATAATCATTAAGAAATTAATTAATTAATTGCATCCAATAATCAGTGTATTGTTATTTTATTACGCTTCCATTGTAAGTTGTACCGGCTTCCACGAACAGCACACTGGATTTTGATTTTGTCATTTTTTGTAACAGAACTGTGCACCCTTAACGCGAGATAAATAAAGAAATAAATACAGATTTAGGTAATACTGCAATAATACGTAAACGGTAATTAAAGCGTTTACTATTAACCTTTCTATTAAATAAATTTTCTTAATACAAAGTTATAGAAAATTTGTTTAAAACAAAAAAAATTGTTTAATACAAAGTTATATAATACAAACGATACATTAAAATTATACAATTTTACTAATGAAATTTAAAATTAAAATTTCAGTCATCTTAGTAAGATGACTCTATTAAAATACTCCAAAGGATTCGATTTCTTATTTTAGAATCCTTAATTTTTACAGATCCGTTTTCACTTATCAATTTGATACAAGTATTTGTTTGAAATTCTGAAAGAAGTTTTACAAAATTATTAGAACGTGGATGGGCTATGTAATCAACTGTGAAACTGGCCCGTATACGTTGGTGGTTAAATGAATTTTTCGATATGTATGTATCGATCTATCAGATAATGTGAATATCGTTATAATCTTTTGTATTGATTTAAAGTGATCAGCAAAGATATAATCAGCTAGTATTTATAAAAGATGTATATTTTACAAAATACCTCTTGTACTTGTATACTACTGACTCGTAATAAGTTGTAACGCTAATTAAAATCAACACTTGGACTTATCTTAGGCGGGATAGTTTTGTTAATTAAACCGAAACAAAGTACCCCCGCACATCTCGATTCCTCCCCGAGGGAAAAAACGCCCGCCAAGTGACATTACCGGTTGTCACACCACCGTTCCTAGCCTCCTCCGTTCCTAGCCCTGAAGGGCTTTACCGGAGGTCGTCTTTTAGCCTCGGTCTGATAACATCCACAGTCATCAACCGACCTCGGGGAGATTCCGCCAATGCCCCAAGGGACATTAACATCGGCAATTAAACCGCAAAATTTAGTCCGATATCTTCTTCGAAGACCCTATGTCTTGCCCGAAACCACCCGCCTTAGAAACTTGCTTAGGACTGTCGCGGAAGCACGAAAACCCCGCGCCTTCGTTCACCAATTATCAGCAAAGATGCTATTCTACCCACATTAATTACCCTCATGCCACGCCAGCTTATAGAAAGGAGCGCACCACCAAATTTACTTACTAATTATTATGTCCTCGAGAACCCCAGGTCTGGTCCGTTTGAGAGTTATAAACTCTCATTCAGCACCAACTTTGAGGTCCGCTTAGACGGTATGAAAGTTGATCGCAACTTAAACGCATTCCCTATCTCCCTTACAGGGTGCACTCCGTTTCTAACAAATATTCCAAACGTAAACTATGATCGCGCCCAGAAGCACGGGTGATGCTTCCGAGCACTCCATTAATACCAAAAAAAAAAACTAACCGAGGCTACGGTGCCAAAGCGCCTACCTCTGGTCAATCAACTGCCCCGGCGTGCCCTAGCCACCCGGGATTCTACTCTATACTTCCTCAGCAGATCTGCACAGAGCCAGAAAACGGAGGAAGTCAGCCACAATTGTCCACTCATTGCGGGTCTTCCAGTTGACCCGCAGATCCAGAAAAGAGTTTACCCTCTCGAGTTTCCTAACAACTCTGGTACATTCAGGCCTCGTACCGGGGACAAACATATAGGACATGGTCCGCAGTGTCGTTAACCCTACATTCCGGACAGAATCCGGAGTCTGCCAATCCAAACCTAACCAAACTATGCCTGAAGGCACCATATCCTGACAGAAACTGTGTGGTGTATCGATTGGGGGAAACCCACCTAATCGCTTTTAACTGTCGAACATCGGGAAAGATACCATGCGTGTATCGACCAGTAGAAGAATTGTTCCATCTAAGTTGCCAAGAGTCAAAACCTTGATCTTCTATTTCTCGCATACGCCCTGGAGTAAGAAGGCCATCCTTCTTCGAGGTATACCGCATGCTACGCTCTATAGCCAGGATATCAATTGGTTTTGTACCGGCGATCACAGAGACAGCCTCTCTCGAGACCGTTCTGTAACCTCCGACAACAGCTAACAGAAGAAGTACCCCCGTACAAACTCTCTTTATCTGTTTAGCCTCCGGAACTACCGTAAGGTATTACTTCATAGGATGAATGAGGAGTATATGTATGAATATGAATGAAGTGTAGTTTTGTACAATCTCAGGTCGACCAATCCTGAGAAGTGTGGTTAATTGAAACCCAACCACCAAAGAACACCGATAAGTACCCCCGTACAATCGAAATATGATTCCAGTTAGATGTACTTATTCATTTAAATGGATTTGAATTAAGGCAGTGTTAAAGAGAAATTATATTAACAGCCGGTTAACGATAATGTTAATAATAAGGCAACCGATAAATGGTTAGAGCATATCTTAATAAAAATTAATTCTATTACAGTATTTATAATTTTATTATAATTGTTTTCGGATAAAAGATGTACAGATTAAGAAGTCAATAATATTTTCAATTTATTTTTCATGCATTATACGCGTGTTGTACAAGATTAATAGCTTAGTATAATTTATTCGAGTAAATACAGACAGAATTTTAATAAAGAATGGGAATTCTTAAAAAATTTTTCAACATGTAAATATAAAAAGATGAAATTTATTAAAAAATGTTAACGAATAATCGTATTTAGTGGTATGACACCATCGTACTCTAAGCTCCCAGGGAGGCCCCCATAGGATAAAAACTCTTATTTTTCTACGTCTCCTTGAGATCGGACCTGTTTAATTTCAAACTCAACCCCAAGGAAAAATCAGGAGATTTTCATCTCTCAATTTCTTCCCTCATCTTTGTTAGGATAATTGAGACCAACATTCTCGACACCGCATATTATTTCCGTTCATTCTACAGCGTAGTCCCTCTGATCGTCGGACATACATTAAAAAAAATATGGAAATGTAAAGTGTAGAATTGTGTGATGTATCATTTTAAAGGGCATTGAAAAACAAATATTTTGAAGTAATAAAAACTTTGAGTTACAATCCTAAAAAAAGATAATCAAATACCGAAAAAAGATTGTTATGAGGTAAAAAATTAGGTAACTTTAATTTTTTATAATGTCACACTGTCGAGCTGTTACTTAAAAAGTACTGTAAACCACTTTTTAAAACTGTGAACAAGATTAAATGACCCCCATTTTGGTTAAGATTGGCTCCGAAGTTTTTTTTTACTTAAAAACGTTAACCTTTAAAATGATGAATTACAGTTTGTCCCGTATATTTACAGATTTTAAGCTATTCCCTCTACGGGAAGCCCTTGTATGCTCTGTAGCCCCCGGATCTAAATATACTAAATTTAATTTTCCTGTCTAACGATGTAAACGTTATTTAAGGGTTCTTAAAAAATACTTTATGAACATTGTATCTGCACTTTTACTTCATTGTTCGAAATAAAGGAAGTATTGTAATCGCGAAAAATTTCGGTTTACGGATTTCAACGGAAATATCCGTTTTGACCATCCCTGAATCCATTTTGACTAGTTTCGGCATGACGTCTGTACGAACGTACGTATGTATCTCGCATAACTAAAAAGAGGTTAGCCGTAGGATCTTGAAATTTTGTCTTTAGGACTGTTGTATTATATATATAGTTGTGCACCTCCCCTTTTTTATTGCAATCGACTGAACCAAAATAAAAAAAAAAAATTAATTTTGAATTTTTTGTTAACTGCGATAATAAACCCTCATTGAGAGTTTTTCAACGACATATATTATTTTCACTGGTTCCAAAGTTATAGCCAAATAAAATTTTAATTAATGAAATATTTGGATCTTACAAGGGGGCGACACATCGCTTCGAATCAAGACTTCACCTTTTTTTTAATTTAATTTAAATTTATTGATTTATTAATAATTATTAACCTCTGATTAGAAAAAAAAATTATGATAAATAATGATTCAATAATAATAATAAAATGAAAAGATATCAGAAGTTATTAACGCAATAAAACTTTACTTACGTTTCATTAAAAAAAAAAAAAAAAAAAAATGTGTGTATAATTTAATAGGCGTACAAGGAAGTCATGTTATGTCCACATCAAATTTTTTTATTTCATAATGCATTTTTTTATTTGCATATTTTTACTGTATATATGTATCTTTTTATTATTTTTTTTTTTTTTTTACAAAGATTGTCCGAAATACTCGTTTTGTTGTGTTTTCCTAAATATTGTTTTATTTATATTATTATTTTTATTATTATTCTATTTCTATTTTTCATTTATTTATTTGTTTTTAAAATTTTATTACTTTTTGAATTTGTAATTTCCTGAGTATTTTCTATTGATGATAATTGTTACTTAATAGAAATGAACTACTAGTTTTAGATTTTAAATAATTTTTTTTATGAAGACATCTTTGAGCGTTTTCCAATTTAGTCAACGACCGTTTAGCGCAGTTATATTTTATTTATTTTAACTACATACTTATTTAAATTAATTAATTTTTTTAACATTACATTTAATTAAGGGAATTTCTTTTGGTAATTAGTTAGCAAAATATTTCATACTAAATAAAAAAGTGAATACAAATAAAATAAAAGGAAAATAATGAGGTGTTCTAAGTAAATATTATATGAATATATATTCAGTTATATTAAGTAAATAAATATTTTACTCTCATCGTACATAATAAAACCCCACCTCATGGATTTACCTGGGTGGATCAAAGGGAAACCATAGTAAATCAGAGCAGCAACACAAAATGCACAAATAAAATAAAAAATCAGATGCGATTAAATTCCACATTACTTATTTAAAAAATAAATACATAAAATAATTTTTAGGTAACTGTGTTAATGTTATATTGCACGATGAAAAAAAATTACAAAATAATTCAAAATTCAGAAGCGGTTAATGAAAATTATGTGAACGGGATGCAGAGATTCAAAATTTAGGGTTTTAAAATAAAAAGATTTTAATTAGCATATTTATCGACAGAGTAAATTTTTTTTAAAGAAAATCTTTTAGTAAAAGAAAAGTATTTAAAATAAATTAGCGGGAAGATATTTAAAATTGTTTAGTAATTAATAAAAAAAATAGTAACCGAAGTACTATAGAGCCTTTTCTTATAAACCGAAATATGTTATTGAATTTTACGAAAACAGTTTCGCTGTCGGTAGTTAGATACAGGTGGATACTTGCCATTCTTTTTAACAAAGGTTGTACATTCTTACTTGTAAACACGAGAATAAGTTAAAATTTTTAATTTTTTATACATTGGTCTACATGATTCTTACGTCTAGGTACCAAATAATTCGTTTTTGTGCCTTGAAATCTCATTTGACTTTCTGAGAACTGTAAGAGATTAAATAAAGATTATTTTTAGATAAATAACCCTTCAATTCTTTATTTTACAAATCAAAATTTGTTGTTTAGTTTCATTTTGTATTTATTTTTATATTTTATGTACATATAGATAATTCTGTAAACTATTTTTAAATGAATATTTTGTTTCAATTCATAAAATAATCTGCTAAAAAACGAAAGGTAAAATGATCGACGTAAATATAACACAAAGAAAGATATCACACATCGACTTAAACTTTCAAATAATTATATTAATTATCTATATATACGATTGAATACTCAATGGATAATATTAAGTGAATTATTGTTTAATTCAAATTTTATTGCCGCTGTCTCAAATATCCTCAGTTTTTTTTTTTTTTTTTTTTTTTCTATTGTGGTGGATTATCCAATTAATTGCTATTCTCAATGTTAAAATCAAATGTGATATAGTTTTTACAATGTCTTGATTTCAGTGAAATAGTTCTTAGTAAGATTTGATTCTGTAAATTATGAGCAGTATTCCTAAATCGTCGTGTATAACTGCATGTTTAAAAAAGGCAAACCAACTAACAAAACAAAAAAATTATAAGCTCTAAATTATTTCTCTTCTAGAAAATCACACCGTAAATATCATCATTAATTTATTCTTTCACTACTTTTATTGAAAAAAAAAAAACACAAAACAAATACAAAATAAATATAATTTATTTACCGTTTAAATAGTAGTCAACATTGAAATTAATTTGTAGATTTTTTCATTATTGGAGTATATATATATATATATATATATATATATTTGTTAATTTATCATGATTTTTTTTTTTCTTTAAGAAACCAATCTGAATAATAATTTAGAAAGAAATAATAAAAAAGAAAATATAAAATATTTAGAAAAAATGTAATATAACCTTCAATGTATTGCATAGCAAATAATTAAATTTAAAAATAAATAACTAAATATTTGGAACATAACAATGTAATTATTATTATAATAAAGAAATTGTTTATTATTTAAATTACGATTTATTTCACCGATTTTATTGAAAATTGTAGGAATAAACAATTATTTTAAATTTAAATAATAATATAGTAGATATTGTTATAATAAATAAATAAATAATAATTATGAAGAATATAATTAGTATACGTATTTTGTTTACTATTTAAATATACTTATCTAACTTAACTTTGATGAAAACTGATTAATTTTAGTAATTTAAATCTGTATTCACATTGCAAGATTTGACCAGATAGAATGGAAATAACAGAAAATTTTTAGTAAACATTTACTGAATAATTTAATGGCTATCCGGTAATATAGCGACCAAGGCGATTAGTTTATGTATTCGATTTGTTAAGATAAATACGAAAATTATTTTGCTTATAAATATATTTTTATAGCGATTTTCTGAATCAATTCAATAAATGATTTCACTTGAACGACATGTACTTAAGGATGTTATTTCAATGTGGTTAAAACAAGGCTAACTGTATGTTAATTCAGATTTAAATTTAGGTTTTCTACCATTACAAAAAATATATTAAATAACAAAGAATCTGAACGAGTTTCAGGACGTGTTCTACAAACAAGTGAAAATAAAAAAATTCAGGTAAAGATGGGTTTATATGAATAAACCCGAAAATTCTTTGTTTTTTATTTATTTTCAAAAGTCCTTGTTTCTTTTTTGCTCCAAGGCAAATTATAATAAAATTATAAATTATGCAGAACTCATGGAATTTTAAATAGAGGGTTAAATAAAAAAATTTAATCATTCCTAAAATTTTATAGTGTCATTTGGTTTTTTATAAAATAAATTTCAGAAAACTTACTAGAGATCGAGTTCTGACACCTGTTTTATTTAATTTTTGCTTCAGGTGAAGGATGAGAATTGCATTACGAACACTTTTATAAATCTCTGAACAAAAATTAATGGGGTTTAATTTTTGACCTGAAAAGTTGAATAAAACAGGTTTCAGAACTGTACCTCTAGTAATGTTTAGAGAACTATTATAAAACACAAAAAATTGGTATCATAAAACATAATCTTTTAGGTTTTACGTACAATAACTTCATTACATTGCTGGTAAACAAAGAAAATTTTGTGAATAAAATATGTGTATAATTTTTAGAAATCTACGTAAGAATAATATTGACTGAATATGAAAAAGAGTTTAAGAGATTTAATTTTTATTAAAAATAATATAGACCGAAACGTGGCAAAGAAAGATATGCTGTATTATAATTTTAAATCATCTTTTAGGATATACAGAAATGTTAAAAGTGGTTATTTATGTCTGGTGCACACTAAAGTTTAGAGGGTACTGACACAAGGAATTTAATATTAAATTAGAAAAAACAATATTCTTTGCGTAGCTTGTATACCATTTATGGATTTTTCCAAAACTAACAGAAATAAACTTGTTTTTTCTTTGTGTTCTTGAAGCCAACCAGGTAAATTCGCGGTCATGCCAGATATTTGAAAGTATTATTTATATGAAACTTTGTAAATTAATTTTGTTTTGTGTTTTAAGTAGATTTCATAAGAAAGCTATCTATTGTAATGGGTACCATGATTCGACTTCCGGAAAATTTCTACATATCTTCGCGTTTCACATTCCCCAGACCCCAAAATCATCGTCATTTCAAAAGTTTATATATATATTTCACTTTCTTGTGGACACGATAACTGCCGTAATTTTGCACCAATCACTTTCAAATTGATACGTAAAATATAACGTCCTAAAATCTCGGTCAAGTTCGTTAATGGGAAAAATCGGATCAAGGGGGTGGAAATGGGGGTCTTTTCAAAAAAACAAAAAAAATATCGCTATAACTTTCTTATTAAGTAAAATATCGAATTCGTTTTAAAATTCCTATTATTCTTTGGATAAGGGCCTAAAAGTTATCTAAGTAAAGTTTTTTGATATCACCACTGGCCCAGGGGGTGGAAAAAGTGGGGTTTCGAAGACATAAAAAATCATACCTCCCTTAATAGGCAGAGTATCGGATCGGTGTTTAAAGTTATCGTTAGTCCTCTAATCATTATATAAAACTATTGTCTGAAATAAATTTTGATATGACACCCCTTAAGGCAAGGGATAACCAAAATCTAGCTGCAGATGTTTTTTCACATGCAACCATTTGTCGTATTGAGTAAATTTGAAGTTTTTCTTTATTTTAAGATAGAAATCTTTTTTATCCCTAGTTAGCACCGTTAAAATCTACCTCTGTCTTCCGACTTGCCGAAAGAGACTTTTTTTCTATTTTGATTTTTGACTGATTTACTTTGTTATAATTCGATTTTACGTCAATAAACATTATTATTAATTTTAAACCTAAATAATGATTTATCATTTGAAAAAAATTAAAATAAAATTGAAATAAATACATTAAGATCTATTTAAAATTACGGTAATTTGTCAAAAATATATTTCACTGTTTACTTAGTAATTCGCTCGATTTAAAATTTATTTTGTGATTTTATAATAATTTCCTCAAAGAGAAAGATACAATTCTGCGACTTGTTTTATTCAAATAAAAATTAATACGAAACCATCTAACTTATGTTCCAGAAATTCCTTTTTGGCTTAATTTTACTCTGGCAATTGAAATCAAAGCGAAATTTTTCTTAAACAATAACTCGAAACGTAACTTTTCCGAACTTATTTTTATATACAATTTTTTCAAACATTTTTCTTTACTTTAACTTAAAGAAAACAACCTGAAATTTTTTCCGTTTCTTCACGAGACACTGAAAGTAGAATCTGTAATAATATTACAAAAGGTTCTTCTAACGGGTGTTATTTTAGTTTTAATTAAGCAAATTTACGATAACCCACCGGGTTGATTTAGACGTGAACTCGTCATCGCAAATCAGTTTATTTCGAAGTCGATAGTTCTAAGGTTCAAATCCTAGTAAAGACAGTTAATTTTATATGAGTTTGAACACTAGATCGTGGATACCGGTGTTCTTTGGTGATTGGGTTTCAATTAACCACACATCTCAGGAATGGTTTATCTGAGACTGTACAAGACTATTCTTCTCTTACATTCATACATATCATCTCGGAGGTAATATTTTATGAAGGCTAAACAGAAAAAGAAAAAAAATCAAATTTACGATGTTTTATTACTATTCCATTAATAATAACTTGATGCTATTATACCATTGTTTAAGTTTTTCATTATTATTCAGTAGTCTACATACTTATCCCGAAGCATAAATAAAATAGCATTATTTTTTAACCGTGATAAATTAAATCACGTATCTGTTTGTAACTCGAGATTTGCCACTTCAGATACTTTCATTTGTTCCATAACGCGGAAGAAAAAAAGAAGATTTCAATAAGTATGTCGTTATGTTTTCATCAGAAAAGGAGAAAGGACCGGTCAGTCCTCTCTCTCTGTCTCTCGCCCTCTCTCTATCTCTCCTACTTAACCTCCAAAAGGGGAGAGAGTGATTAACGTGACGAACGATGAGCTAGAACATAAATTAATCACTGTGAGCAGCTGATATTCGGTAGGTCATTATTTGTATTCAACGTAACAATACTTTAAAATTTAATAACAATAAGTAACTTAAAGAAACAATTAAGTAAACTTAAAAAAATGTAAAATAAATAATAATTAAAAAGTAAAATAAATTTTAAAAAAATAAATAAATAATATTCAATTTTTCCTTACCTATTATTTCTACATAAAGAAAGATTCTAAACAAATTTATTAATATAACAACGGTATCAATCCTTAATTTGGCTACAACTTCAAAAAAAAAAAAAAGCTGGCAAAATATTAGATGAATTTCCCGGCTACGACGGTCAGGGATTTTGCAATTCAAACATGACTTTTAGTAAAAAAAAAAATTAATTTAAAATAGAATTTTTTAAAAACATTGAAAAAAAGGTATAACTTTTATGAAAAAGATTGCTTATCATTCTGGGTCAGGAATATTAAATAGGTATCAAGGTTATTTTAATAGCCTTTTTATATGATGTAGAAGAATACAAAAATTTTTTTTATATGCATATTTTTAGAGGTCGGGAATAAATTTTAAGACAAAATCCTTATAAAAATATTCATATATTGGTTAAGCTTAACAAATTTCCGTAAGTAAAATTTTCTCTTAATTTATTACTTCCTTCAATAAAGGCTAAAATAAGAAAAGAAATTTCTCAAAAAAAACGATTCGACATTTTCGGTCCGGGTCTATAATTTTTTTTTTAATTCTAGATATTTCTTGAAAGTATAAACTTTTTAAAAATATCTAAACTGAAGGGAGATTGAGAAAAAGAATCAAAAACATGTATATTCAAATTTTAAAAGGTGGGGGTTGATTTTTAAAAAAAGTATTTTTTAAAATTATTTATATATGCATTTTAATAAATTTTTCCCTAAAATGCATCTGAAGAGAATCAAAATTGATTTTTTTGTGATATTCCCCCACCCACCTTAATGAATTTAAGAAAAAATAATACGATTAATCCCCCAGATATAGAAATATTTGAGACATACTTAAAGTTTATTTAGTCAAACCTGAGATATAAGGCCAAAAAGCAATGCGAACACATACATTCATATACATTTTTTTATTCTTGATTAATTAGTTGGGCTCTACAACGTAAAAATTTACAAAAAAAAACCGATATCCCATTAGCGGTGATACGGTCGCCATATTTTCTTCTTTAATGTAGTTATTCTGATATATTCACCGAGAAAAGAATGTTATCCTTTAGCGCGTTTTTTTTGTCTTCAGTCATTCGACTGGTTTGATGCAGCTCTCCAAGATTCCCTATCTAGTGCCAGTCGTTTCATTCCGTTATACTTCCTACATCCTACATCCCTAACAATTTGTTTTACATATTCCAACT
>JAAAKQ030055805.1:0-16044 GCA_010016005.3 Zanna intricata | reverse complement strand
AACCGATGGAGTCGTCAACTGGTAATTCCAATTTATATCTTTAATAATGAAATAAAACTAACAAATCAATTATTTCCAGACAATTATGGATACGCTAAAAATCCTTTTCGAATTAAAATACTCTTCTTCGAGTAGATCTGAAAACCTTTGAAATAAACTTTAGTTCATATGTGCCCAAAAAATGACCGTAATTTCTTCACTTGATTTCATAAAAATTACGTAAATTTAGTATCGGAACTGAAGTTATTTGAATACCTTCAATAATATTACTTGACAATAGTCTGTAAAAATTACTGGTTCCATAATGCCAAAATAGGGAAAGTACCCATGAAAAATTACTAGATTACATCTAGTAGTAGTCTGAATAGGACTTTTTATTATAATATTTTTAGAGCTTCTCATGAGCTAGTTATCTAATTCGGTTAAGATGAGACAAAACATTAAAGTTTATATAACAGAAAAGGTACTTGAAGATGAAATAAAACATATATATCTATATAATCGTACATAAAACAACATTCAGTGAATACTCAGCAAAAACTAGTGAAGATAATTTGAGGAAAATTTGTATACACTTCCTTCTTACGGTATAAGTGGGGGGCACGATAAAATGATTATTTAAAATTAAAAGTTTGAAGGGTTAAAGTGGAGTAACAAAAAATTAAATACTTCTTGAATTTCTCAGTTACAAATCAACTTTAATTTAATGTGTGTAATCTTCATGTGAATATCTAAAAACCGAACCTAGACTTTTCAAAATTCAACCTTGAAAGACAAAAGAAATTTAAGAATGTTGCAAATTTTCCTCATTTCCGACTTTATTAAACGAGATATTCACTCTATTTGAGCTTGAAATACTTTTCAGATATATATTTAAAAACCTTTTCAGTTTTTTTTTTTAAATTTAGATTTTTTAAGGACTAATGTTAATGTAGGTGCAACGCTACTGGCTGCACCTACCGCCGATTACTTGAATAAAAGACATTTAAAAAAAAATTAAATAAAGAAAAACAGAGTACGATCACCTAATACTGATATTAGTCAGTTAACGCCAAGAACCAAGAAAAAAACATTTTCATCCGTATGAAGGACAGTAACCATCTATTTATTTTTAAGAAGGAAACCGACTATTTTGAAACTCGCATTCTTGAGATCAATTAAATTACGGGTCCTGTACTGACCAAATGCTCTGAAGGAATTACTATACACTCATTGCTGTATAAATTGAACATATTAAAATTGTTTATGTATTATTATTATTATTATTATACTTTTAGCAAACACAGTGAGTCCAGAAGCAGAGCCCTCAGGCTTGACGGTAAGGATGTGGAAAGGGACCCTCACCTGAAAAATACAACCTGACCACCAAAGAAATGTTAACCTTATAGCGCGGGCAAAGCCGCGACAGGGATGCTGGTGTGTATGTGCGCGCGCACGAAAGCTTTTAAATATTGTACAAAGTTATAAGTTTTAAACTCGTGGGTAATAAAGACACAGCCAGGGTAGAATGATCATTAACCACACTTCCCAGGAATGGTCGACCTGAGATTGTATAAGACTACACATCATTCACATCATCCTCATTCATCCTCTGAAGTAATACCTTACGGTAGTTCCAGAGGCTAAACAGATAAAGAGAGAGAAGGTAGAATGATATTAGATAATGAAGAAAGCGGTTAAAAAATATTAAATCGCATTCACACTCACAATCGCTAAACACATCGAATGTCACGAAGCAGTATTAACATAAAACGTTGTAAAATGGAAAAAATGTTGAATGAAAATTAAAAAATATACAAAATTTTAATCACGAATTAGTTTATAAAGAAACGTGTGTCAGCCATACAGTTACGACGGGAAAATCACCCAGGTACAATACAAATGGAACGCTGCAGTACTATGTAAAGACTACACGCAGTAGTAATCAACTTCTCGTTGGACCGTTGGCCATTATGTAACAATAAAACTACCTGTAAAACTGCCAACCTAGATTTAATGAAAAACAGAACGAATAAAGACTACAAACATTCTACACATCACAATAACAAATGATGCTTATTGTTTTTAAGAAATAGAAAAATAACATTTCTCTTTTAACATTTATACAGGTTAAAATTAACAAGAATCTAATAAGAACATTAAAAATATTACAAGAAAAAGAAACTATTTGTCTATAATACTTGTCTTTGGTTATAATGGAGTAATTCGATTAAAAAAATCAGTTGGAGAATAACAATCATAAAATCTGTTTCATATTGTTCTTCTAAATTAGCCGTTTGAATACAGCTGTTACTACATCAGTAACAGATGTCTTAACATTTTTAGATTATTTCACGTATATGTAAATTATTGAACTTACACAGTTGAATTCGTTACATCCAACAATAATCGTTACACCCAAACAATTACTTTGTTCGAAGATGGAATAATTTTTTCTTCATTTAAATAACGTTTAATAAAAATTTTCTTTCATAATTTTTACAGCATTGAAGTATTTTTTTTTATTTTTTATTTTTAAATATAACTTTTTTCAAGGTTTTTTTAACCTCCGGAACCACTGTTTGATATATCATCAGACGATGAGATTAATGATTTGTAGCGTGTGTGTGAAAATGCTATGCCTGACTGGGATTCAAACCTGGGACCGCCGGATGAAAGGCCGAAAAGCTACCATTCACTTCTCTTCCCTTGCATTAAATATAATGATACAATTAGACAGTACTTTATTTTAAATTAGCCAGATATGTATTAAAATCTGTTCAAAACGCGTGTTGGATTTGAATTGTGTATTTAATTTAATATTTTACTGTTAATATATATATATATATTTTTTTTTATTATAAAGACAAAATCGTTAAGTCGTTGAGAAACATTAATATAACCTCATTCAAGAAGAAATAATTAAATTTTTGTAAAGGACACTTATGATGACAGAAAAATACCAAATGACTGGATGACTTTTAGTTTCAGTCTGTTGTAATTCAATATGAACCATAAAAAAAGTTGTGTACAACAGAGTGATTAGGAGAAAAGGGAAATAATTTGGAAACTGATTCAAAAGTTTGAAATAAGGAAAAATGTTCATATGTCTAAAAATGCTTAATTATCTAGTTAAGGCTCCTGAAAAATTTCGTCCGGATGCCAGTTTCCCCGGAAAAATGAAGTCGTACTGACATTTTTAAAACTTTATATAAGAGGTAAAATTAATGTTGCTTATATTTTTTGACATGAAAAATCAAAAAAAAGGTCCAAACTCCGTACCTCTCGTAGCTTTTAATAATATCCAACGTAAAACAGAAATTCTTCAGCTACAAAAAATATGCTTTTTATTCTCTTGTACGAAGTAAAGGAAGCATTGTAACTGTGAAAAATTTAATTATTCAGGCTTCAACGGAAATATCTCTTCTGACCATTCCTGAATCCATTTTAAATAGTTTCGGCGTGACGTACGTACATATGTATACATGTACGTATGAACGTATGTGTCTAACTAAAAAACGAGTTAGATTTAAATTAACTCGATTTTAAACGAGTTGTTATGTATGCATAACTCCAAAACGATTAACCGTAGGTTGTTAAAAATTTTAGATTTAGGACTGCTGTAACATCTAGTTGTGCATTTCTCCTTTTTTTTGCAGTGGACTGGACCAAAAGTATAAAAAAAAACCCAAAATCAAAAAAAAATTGGAATTTGGACTTTTTCTTAACTGCAGTAATAAACCCTCTCATTGAGAGCTTAGCAACGATTTACATGGTACTTATTTTCATTGATTCCAGAGTTATATCCCAATTAAAGTTTTAATTAATGAAATATTTAGATCTTACAAGGCGAAGGCACATCGGTTCAAATCCGAATTCACTCATTTTTTTAATTAAATTTTTTTTTTTTTACTTCTAGGACCACCGTTAGGCATTTCATCAGAGGATGGAGATGAATGATTTATTGCGTGTATGAAAATGCTATACCTGACGGGGATTCGAACCCGGAACTTCCGAATGAAAGACCAAGACGCTATCACAGAGATACATGTGATAACTGGTCGCTCGCATTCTCAATGCTGCTGCTATCCTAATCAAGGAACGCGAAGATATGAGGAAAATGTGAGGAAATTAATTGAAAAGTGCAAGGATGTCAGTGGTGGAATTTTCCAATATTTATTGCAAATTAATTCAGTATGAGCCAAAATGAGTATTGATAAAAAATTTAAATTATTTCAATTTTTCAAATTTCTAAACGTACTGCAGTAAAGATAGCTGTTTTTTTTTAATTTTAACAATTTCATAACATTTTTCTGTTTTGTATTTATTAGTAAAGTTGATTTTCGTTTGTTTTCATAAACGTTATTAGATCAGTTTTCCCAGAATTTAATTTTCTACAAGTTTAATGAATGAAATTTACGCGTTTATTAGCCATTTAGCAAAGTAATAGTAATTTAAACGTATAAAAAATGTTATTAGTATCCTAATTATTCTGTTTTCATTGGATATCATAAGATTATCCAAACTACAGAAGATGCAATTCTGGGACGTGTTTTACCACATTTTTCAGATCATAAAACATAAATAACCTCAAGTTTACTCCTTACATAACGCCTTAAAAATTTCAGTATGGCCTCATTTCACCGGGGCAACTGAAATCTGGGCGAAATATTTCACTAGCCATAACTCTATAACAAAGCGTTTTCGGATATTTGAACCTCTGTCAAATATTATGTTATTTCATAGTTATTAGTGCCTATTCATAGTATTTATCACATTTTTTTTGTACTGGTTGAGGATTATCATTGGGTGATCCTCTTTCAAGTGGATACTCTGTCATATGACTTACTTATAGCTTCAGTAAGGAAGCAGGTTGTAAATAAAGAAATTCGGCAAAGAGAAATAAACCTTTTCCCTTATTTCAAACTCTCGAATCATTTCCCAAATTATTTCTTTTTCCTCCTGAATCACTCTATATTTATTCATTTAATTGGTTGATTATTTAAATTTTATTCTTTAATTAAAAATTTTAGTTCATAACATGATTAGTAAACAAGAAAACTAATAGCGTAATGGCCTAAAGTTATTTGTAATTTATAGGTAAATCATTGCTTCCCACCATGTATGTAATTTTTCTGAAGATTCATTGGAATTTCTTTTTTTAAATTTGTTACTGTTAACTAATTTTGCAGAATTTGATTCATGTACTTAATTTATTTGTAATACTCGTATATATGCGAAATAACAATTTTAAACATATCAGAAGTTAAGTAAAAATATGTTCAAATATATAAATCGAATAAATTTGCATGATACGTTATTTCCCGGTCCACAAGGGTGTTATAAAATGAAAAAGATTTTTTCGTGAATTTAGGAACAGTACATTATTATGCAAATTTCTGCGGGTGGAATGTCGGATATAATTTAGCTACCGTTCCCATCTCTCCATCCACCCGAATCCCTCTTTCTACGGTCGACTCCACTCACACCTGCTATTATTGATTAATAAATAAATTAACTTGTACAGTATTAAAATTGCAAAACACGTTTACCTATCTGAATGTAACATGCAGGCAGATTACATTCATTGTAACGATTACATTCATTCATTAATACGTTCTTCCAATTAACATTCGTTTATAAAAGCAATGCAAATATAGATATTGTTTCTGATAATATTATATAATGCTTTCAGTTTAATTGATAGTCCCTGCTTTATAATGTAAAAAAACAAAAAAAAATATAAATATTAACTTCTTTTCTATTCATTCACATTTTATTATTATTCAAATGAAAAGTACTGTTTCTGTTTCTGAATTTTATGTATCCTAGACATCTTTAAAGTCTAAACTCAAAACTTATCTCAGATTGATAAAGAAATAAAACTTTTTTGACTGATATTAATAACAAAGAAATTGAAGTGAGTGATAAAGAAATTAACATTTTTGTAAAATTTAAATATTTTTAAATATTACAAAAAATAGACAACTATAATTTTTTTCAATAGTAGTAACATTTACACAAAAATTATTATTTTATGAATAACTTATTCTATTTTTTCTGTGAATCTAAAGGTCATAATAAAAATAATTTTATATTCATTTATATGTTCTCATATGAAACATTTTCGTGTAAAATTTTCCAGATTAACGCGAAATGAATCTAAAATAGAAAAGTAGGAACTTTCGTTTCTATTTGAAAAACTTATGGACACTATCATTAAAGAGAGCTATTTCATTTCATTTTTATTTTGAAGTAAAACTATTTTTGGCGCGTTGTTCCGGACATTTTTGTAATAGACTTTTGCATGGAGAAAAAACAGCTGACTCAATCTAAAATCGTCACGTATATATACGTATATATATGTATATATATACATAGGAAAGAAAGATATGGAGCGAGAATTTATAATTTATACTTAAATGTGTATAATATATATAGAATGAGCGGTGGGAGAAAAAACATGGATGATCCGTCGGTGATTCTCAATTCATTTTTCTTTCTTTCTCTCTTTCTGTATACTTACGCATATGCGCATATACGTTTACATAATTATACAATAATGAATGATGTTGTTTCCAATTCTCTTTCTTATCCCATTATTTTTCTCTTTTTCTGTATATCAGTATGCATATACTTATACATTAATACAGTATAGAAAGTGTTGTTGTTATCCGGAGCACGTTGCTTTGTAGATATGGTTGTGTATACCTATATATATTGAAGTAGTGTCTGTTAAGTTGTTAATATAAAATTAATTAAAAAATAATTGATTAAAGTCAGTGTAAAAATAACATAGCAAAATATTTGTAAAGAATAAACGATAAAGTTGTAAGTATATTATTAATTAAAAAAATGTATATGTATACACACACACACACACATACACCATACATATATATATATATAATAAGTGCATGTATATATGATGTACATATAACATTTTTATTTATTGTTTAAATCATAGAATGTTTTCTAACATTTATTTAATAAAGAAAACCAATTTAATTTTATTAACAAATCATTTAATTAACCATTACACTATATTATAAATAGATTTCTTTAAACTCTATATTATAAACAAATTTCTTCTATTAAATCTTTTAAATGAAAAATCACATACATTAGAATCAGTAGTAGAATTAAATATAACTGCCAGTCCCGCGACCCAAATTTATATGACCCAAAAATCTGCTTTTTATAAACAACTGAACATTTTTTTAATAGTTTTATTGTTATATTAAGTTAGATTAGAAATTTATTTAGACAACGTGATAGAAAAATCGCAGATAAATATTATTATAGAATTATCTGTTTGTATATCCATCTGTATTTTGGAAAGGTATGTGAAAATTCCTCGTACCCTTGTTCGGGATATCTCCATCCATACCTCAATCGTCGGTATCGTATCTAGCTTACTGATGAAGGAAGTCTTCTCTTCTAATTAATCTTTCTTTTTTATATACTCATCTTTATTTTCTTCTCTGCAGTGTTAAGAAATGCAAGTGGTAAAAATTACCGTTTAATACAAGCAAGGTTTTTTCTACTGTACCATTTGTGTAGTTTTGTTTGAATAAACTTATTCTTAAAAAAAAATACAAACAAGGAAGTAGAAAGCTCTGTAGACCAATTTGACCATAGATCTCGAAAAATTCTCTTTCCTACCAAATCGCATTACACTTTGGTTATGAATACTTCGTATTGTTTCACCCAATAGGATTTCCTATTCGTAAGGCTATAGAAATTATACGACGTTCGATAACTTCTTAATAATGGGCCTTCTTATTAAGCATCAATTTTCATAAAATGAAATATTGCTCATCCATATTTGGATGTACGGGTTAATGAATTCGATACGCTTGAGAAAAGTCTTCGCGACATTTTACAAATGAATGTAGTTAACGCTTACTGAAAAGTATCCGTTAAAAATAATTAAGCTCTGGAACTGTGAATAATAACTCTGCTTCTTACATTCTTTAATAACATAAATTAACTAATGAATTATTCTTTTGTTTGTTACCAAGATTCCTAAACTAGTTTTAAAAAGAAAATCATTTAGATGTTATCCCAAAATGTTTTAAGTGTGTACATCGATTGACTTTATAATCATTCTGTATAAGAGAAATTCATACTTTTTTTTATCAGTTATCTTGTAATTAAAATAACTGGCAAACTTAATCAATTTAAAAATAAATTGATTAGATTAATTATTTAATAGACTAAAAGATTGATTTTATTCGTACAGATTCCATTAATCGATGATTAACGTTCACGTTAGATTTCGTATGAAATTAAATTTTGTTAGGTGTTGGATTTCATATTAAATTTCAGGTGAAATTTACTTACTTTGGTTTTTATGATGCTTCTTGTGCTACTCTGAAGACTCATTATATGATTTTTTATGCGTATTCTAGTAGATAGGTTATAAGACACTTCACTCGTTTCAAGCTGCTTCTCTTCGGTGGTAGCGTCTCAGCCTTTCATCCGGAGGTGCCAGGTTCGAATCCCGGTCAGGCATGACACTTAAATGTGGTTCCGGAGGTTAAAAGGAAAAAATAAAAGCTGGTTCTCTTGCCGTAGTAGAGCTATGAGGATTACGTCATCTATTTATCTTATTACGTCATTTTATTAGGATTACTCGATCTATTATATTTATAATATTATATATCAAAACATTTTTCTTTGTTTTTGAGCAGTTTGTGATAGTTTGATCTTTATATTTTAGAGATTCATTAACGTAATTTTAGATCTTTAGATTTCGGAATCACAATACAAAAAAAAAAATCATATTACAATAAAAATTAGTTTGCTTAAAGATCTATTTTAGTCTTTTTAGGTTTTTCCTTCTAATTAAGAAAATTTTACTTAGTAGCCAACTGTTTGAAGGGTAATAATAATTTGCTTTGTTGTAACATAAAGGCAGATTTGTTAAACAAAATGAATATTCAAGTTATTACCGATGACAAGCTTCAAAATGTATTCTCTCGTTCTATAAAGTTAAATTTAATCAAACTTACGTTGAATTTAAACAAGAGTCGAATTGTTGTTTACTTAACCTGAGAATGTTCTTTTGAAACTAGACTACTTTCTTCAAAAATGTTATTTTAAAGCTGTTTAATTTTTTTTTTCACGAAGTAGCTGGTGAAGAGATTTTGATGAATAGCTAAAAATTTAATTTTAATTCTGTTGCGTATTTTAAATTTATTTTAACGAAATGTAAAATCGCTTTATTTAAAACAAAAATAAAAAGAAAAAAACACAAGAGTTGCGTTATTTTAACGTCTTTTCAACTAATGGAATTGGATTTCTTTCTTTTCTTACAAAACATCTGTGTTTGAATAATAACTTCTAAATCCATGACAGCATTTCCACCCTAACATAGTTCTGCTTAAAGTAGAATTAATTTAGATTGAATAATGCAATACTTTACAGAGATTTAAAATTCTATTTACCATTACGATTTATACGTACAGTAGACTCGTATTCAAGATGTATTTTGTTTCTTGACTGGAATAAACGTGTTTCTTATTGCATAGTTTCATATATTTTATTATTTATTTATATTAGTTCATAAGATCTCTTATTAAACAGTATTAAAATTGCTTATTTCTTAGTTTGATACTAACGTCTATCAGATAATTTATTGTGATAATAGATTGAAAAATAAATTTTCTGTACTTAAATTACTCCAAGTAACGAATCTTGTACGTTATTTTTTATATTTATTAGCATTTATGGTGTTAACTGAGGCTGTTTTACTTTTATTTCTCTACTAAATTTATATAAAACAAAAAGATGACAACAAAGGTGTTATACTTTCTTGGCATTGGTTATTTAATTTTTTATAGTGAAAACATAATATATGAAAAAAAGTTTAAAAATTAAAAAAACATAAATATTTTAAATTTTTATCAATTCTCCCCCAATATTGGTCCCAAAGTATTTTATTTGGTTCGTTTTTACTATTACTATGCTAAAGAAGTTATAACAAAATTCAATTAAAAAATATGCAATAAATAAAAAGATAACTTTTCGATTTTTAAGGAAGGGATAGAATGTGGACGCAAAGTTTTCTTTTAAAAAAACAAAGAAAAGGAAAACAAGATTGTATGCATGTTCTGAGATTAATATAATATGAGGTTATGTTTTCAAAATTTTGAGAAAATTGACGTGCAGATCAAACCTCCCCTCCCAGCTTGGAATTATTGACTCTAAACTTTTACCAATAAATTGCCACATATACACGAGCTTCAGTGCTAAATTTCATCAAAATCGGTTTATCCAGTCCAAATTTATTAAGATTTAAACCTGCCAACACCTACACCTCGTCCCACGTATTTGTTTTTCATCATCTCTGAGTCATAAAACGTTGAGAAATTCAAAAACCCATTCCCCATTTTTTTGTCTGATTACTATATTTCCCTTTTTGCAGAGTAGCTCTAGAGCTATGATACCAGGAAAGTAAAATCATTGTTCTGTAATTTTGAGACTGTTGTTCTAATATAATATAGGTAAAATGTGAATTTATCCTTAAAATTTCAAAAAATTAATATAAATAGAACGCTTTTGTTAAAAGGTTGCGATTTTTAGGAATGTCTAGACCGAATTGTCCTTTGCAAAAAATTCTCGATGATACCTATTATCTTCTTATCTTTATCTCTATCTGGATTATAAAACATCAAAAATACTGTTATAGCTAATCTATAACTTTGTGTAAATTCATAACGAACTGTATTTTATACCGTATTACGTCATAAATCCGAACTAGAATTTAGAATTGGAGGTGTTATGTTTATACAATTAATCTTTAGATTATTTTTAAACACTAGTAATCTTCTATTCTATGGACACTGTTTACGTTCCCATCCGAGTAACTTTTACAAGTATTTGTAATTCATTTTTATATAAAATTTTATTAGAATTTAACTTACCATTCATCTGTTTTCTGTTTTTGTTTTTTTCTTTTCTATTCCGATTAGAACATTGTATTGATTATTTTCCTTAAATATAAAAATAGGAAAAATAACATTTGTACTTTGCTATTAGTTTGCTAATTTATAAAAAAATGTATATGATGTATGAAAATATTATTTATGTTTTTAGAGAGCATTAATGTAACTGATTCAATTACAAGTGATAATTGTTAACCCAACAATTTTATGATTCGATCTGTTATTTTGATTCTAACAACATTTACTGTATGTTCATTGTATAGTTTTATTAAACAAAATGATTCATAAAGAATGTAAGAAATTTTTATACAGGATTATACTGGAGAAAATAAAGAAGAAAGTTCATATATACATAGATAACTTTATTTCGTTTAAAAGCTAGATCTAATATACCACATTTGAATTTAATAAACTACGAAATTCTAACGTTTTTATTTAGTTATCTTGGAGTTAATTCGTATCTTTTTACACAGAAATAAAATACGGATAAAGCCATATTTTATTTTGTTATTTTATCACCCATTAAAATAATTATTATACGCTAAACATAAAATAGGTTAAATTTTTCGATCTCAATTTTATTTTTTACCCTAGATTTCTAAAATAAAAAAAACTATTAAAAACAGTTTTTAAATCTAGTTATTTTTTGAATTTTTCATGTCATACTTTTCATTAAGTATACTTTTCAGTAAGAGATTAATATATTTGATAATATTGCGTAATAGGCCTAGCTTGATCTTCTCTAGACGAATACTCCAGGTCTGATACAATATTTCTGTAAACAGTGTTTTCGTTTCTTCTCCAAAGCCCAACATATATCTTCAATTATTGAACTTGATTCGATATAAATTTTTAAATTACATCTTTTCCTGGGTTTCAGTACCGGTCTTTCAACATTGCAGAACGGTTTTTATTTTTTACTATACTTTTCCTCAATTCTGGATCCCCACTTTTTGTTCTTAGCAAATTTTAACAGACATTATTTTAATAGTAACGAAGTCGAAATCAGTTCAAATTGACGTAACTAGGTGGATAAAACAGATTTAATTTCATTTTCGTACTGGTTTCTGTTCTTATAGTTTTTTTATAATCATGAAATTATTTCTTTTTTCCATAGAACCGTTAGTTTCTATGATTTATGATGAAAACTTTATAAATATACCGTTAGTAAAAATTTTACGGAGAATTCTAGTTTTAAATATTAATTTATTGTGAGTCAACATGTTGATATTAATTAATGTAATTTATTATGTTGCTCGTTATTAATACAAGAATAAACTAATTTCGGAAATACGGTCAATATATGTTTAAGTCTACAAAAAGCAGTTGCTTTGACTTTAGAAAATCAATACAACAACATTATTTAATAACTAAGGGGTTTTTATTTTTTATGTTTTATTCTTTTTTTTTCTGAATTTTTAAAAAATCTTAACTATAACTCAATACCCGCCACTGACATATTAAATTACTATACATTGCCTATTAAAATTTTCTTTCCTATTAAAATTGCATGCTTAAACACATTGTATTTCGTAATAGTATTTTTTTAGTTTACATTCTTACTAAATGTATTTCATTATATTATCTGGAATGTCCTTAAATTTTTAATATTTTCAAAAAAAATCTCAGATTACTTAGAGTCTAAAGAGTATAATTTTTCAGTGTATAACACAATTAGACTCATTTCTGATGGAGGTTTTATTTTTTTTCTAATCAAACGCTATGGTATTTTACACATCTATTCATATATAGATATATTTCTTTTGTAATTAGTTGTAACAATAGTGATACTATTAAGTAGTATCTGTATTTACAAAATATATTATTAAATTTTTTTTCGGTTTTCCTAATAAAGATTAAAAAAATAAATTAAGTGCTTGAAAAGGCTAATCAGCCTACGGTAGGTCCAGAAAACTGCTACCAGAAAGACATAACAATGAAGTCTCATAACAAGTAGCTGTTTCAGCATGAGTATTATCATACTAATCTTTTCATACGTATTACCAGTGAACGAACTTTTCTGTGCTATCTATCGGCTGACCACGTGCCCAGATTTACGTAGTATTGATATTGTAGTTCATTGCATAAGTAAACTATACAATTATATGCAAAATTAGCTTGTAGGTTCAATAATTGTTATCGAAAAAAGTAGGACATAAATTGTTTTTCATTTTATATTCTAATGAACGCAAACGCAATAAGCTGATACAATAAAAAAAATATGTCGACTATTTGGGATAAATACCAACTTAGCCAAAAATACCAGTTATATCAATTACAAAATCACTTGAAATAAAGTAACCAACATTTTTATTTTATATAAATATAATATAAAGATATTTATATTAAATAAAGTTAAATAATTTATTCATTTTTCTAACTTTACTAAATCTTCCTGTTAGTTTTATTGAACGAATCTGACAATAATTCTATACTCAATTAAAATAGTATTTTACTTGAACTGTAGTTAGATTATTTAATTTATAATTTACACTTTTCAAACACTAATAATTTTAATAATGCGATATAGACAGTACTGCTGATTTTAAACCAAATGTCACGTACATTGGAATAGAAATAAAGTTATTAATCATAAATCAAATTTGAATAAATTTTAAGATAAAATTTATTTAAAAGTTTTCATAAGTTTTAATCTAATAAAACGCGGCTGGAATCAATAACTGAAACTATTTTTTTTTCCTGTACTATTTTTTTTTTCAGCATATATTTGTACATGCTGACAAAAAATGTCCAAATATAAAAGCTCCTGGTTATAAAATTAAAAAAAGTAAACCATTAGCCATATTGAGAATAGCAATATAGGATTTAATTTCAATGAAAAGAACATGCAAAAATGTATTTTGGTCTGTATAAATGTTTGTAACTTACGATGTTATAGAGAAAATTTACTTAAATCTACGTGCTAAATGAGATCATAAGTGTATTGAAAATATTATTTTTTAAATATTTCATATTACAGGTAGTTATCTTCAGGTATTTGATCTTTTATTTGTAAAATAATAGAAAAAAGTCTCTGAATCCGTACTCATTTTGCAAAATGATGGATGATGGATGGTTGATGCACATGTAACATAGTTTAATGAGAATGTACGCTCCATCATCATTACGGTTTATAGTATTTTTTTCATTAAATAAATACATTTTTATTTATTTATTTATTTTTTTTTTTTTAATAAAATTCAGTATTTGTAATTTAACTTATTAATAAATGTAATTATATTTAAATAAATAAAAGTAGAGCTAATAATTTTGAACGATTTTTTCTAAATTTTTTCATTTAATTTTTCATTAGAAAAATTTGACTAAAAAATTTATTCCAAGTGTAATAGTTAGTGGAAGGAAGCTGATTTGGTGATTTTATTCTGCACGGCAAAGGGTAAAGAAAGACCACAGCTACCAATAAGAGTAAATGGCATCCAGTCGTGGAATAGAAGTGTTTGATTTCCAATAACTGGGGTCTACCTTCTAACATTTTATTTATTTCAGAATTGTTCCTTTCTACGTTTGTATAGCCTACACACGCTATTTTATTCATTTCATCTCTTCAAATGTTCACATTAAATTCCCTTATATCTGTATCATACAGATATTCTTATTCTTTTATTTTTTTTATAAAATACTATTCATATGAATAAATTCTATTTCTGTTAATAAATCTCGTTATTTCTTTTTCCTTTCACGTCATGTTATACTGAAAACGTATATTCTTTGTTATAAATGTAAATATTTAAATGAAATCAAATAAAAACAACGTACATTTTACGAGTTACTATTTATCATTTATCCGCAATAAAAAATAGTTTATATCTGTTAAAATCTGAAAATATTATTATTATATTCAGTTTTGTAGTGGAATTTTTACACTCATGTGTAATATTGTGATAAATTATCATAATCGAATTTATCTTCACCAAAACTTTGGAGAATAAATCATATTAAATAATCATAATTATTAATCAATTACACTTATATTTAATCATAAATATTATTCTGAAGATACTATTATAGCTAAAAAATAATTATTAAACATTTATAATCAAGAATGTATAAAAACGATACAAAAAGATTTGTCCAGCTATTTTATTAAAATCTGCTAACATTTATTTATATCTAGGTACCAACCGGTAATTCATGAAACTGAAATAGAAAAGTATTTTTATAAATTTAATTTTTTCATAAGTAAGCATATATATAGGAGTAGAGAATTATATTACGTTTTCGATATATTTAATTAATATCTTAAAACTAAATCATAATACCGTGTGTTTTAAAATGAATCGATATTTAAAAAACCTCGATAAGTTTTTAATGTTATGTAATATCTATTAGGTTTTTTTTTTTTTTACTTACGTTGATAAATTTTACATAAAATGAAAGAAAAACTCTCTATAAATGTTCAATATGAGCACCATCCGTCACATGGAACACATCCAGCCAATAGGAAAGTTCAACCCATATTTTAATCAGCAAGTCTGAAGCAATTGGATTTCAAGTCGGGTAAGTCAGTTTATAACGATGGAACATACACTTCATGTTCCTTTATAAACTCCCATAGAAAAAATCGCACTGTGTCAGATCGGGCGAAAGTGGAGGCTATGACGAAAAACCCTGTCATCTGGTCTCTGGTGACCAATCAAGTGATTGGGGAAAATTTCATTCAACCGGTCTCGTATATTATTATGCCAATAAGGAGACGTACCATTTTGTTGCCAAATGAAGTTCTGTATTTCGTACTACATTTGTGGAAAAAATTCGTATTTGTAGCATACCATAATAGTTCAATCTAGACACAGTTGCTTCCGCTAAAAAGAACGATCGGTAAACTTGTTGTCAAGTTACGGTTTAGTAGTAGTAGTAGTAGTAGTTTTCTGGTTTTTTTAGTTTTTTTTTAAACTACATCCATCCCAACTCCCGTAGGGGAAGACACCTACCAAGTGACGATTCCGGCCGCCACATCACTCCTCCCGTTCCTATCCCAAAAGGGCTTTACCGGGAGTCGTCTGAAAGACCTTCGTACTGATTAGATATCTCAGTCATCAGCCAGGCCTCGGTCGGGATGCCCCCCGATGCAAATGCCACGGTCGACATTTAG
>JAAAKQ030055783.1:0-16046 GCA_010016005.3 Zanna intricata | reverse complement strand
AGTCGCCACAGGTGTTAAGGTGTGGTCTCGACTACCTAACCCGCACCGAACACTGGACAGAACGTGCAATGGCTTCGTTGGCCCGCCTAGATCTTTTCGTCATGCCTTGCCTCTAACTTCAAGTACGGGGTTAACCGGATCCGGCTATGCCGTCCCCGGACCCTGCACCCTCCGCCAGGTCTTGGTCTTAACTTTTGCCCACTCTAATAGAGGCCACCCGACTGGGTAGTCTCTACCGGTATCGGGTCTTTTATTTTCCCAACCCCAATTGTATATATACACGGGAATATATATACAAAGAACACATATTAACTTTACACACTTTTTTTTTTGTTGTAATTTAGGGCTTCTCTAAAACCTAGTCATTGTCCTCTTCTACACTCCGCGTCCTTCAAGTTCATCACAGAAGTGGCGAAGCCATCCACAGCTCTCCAGTTATCATATGAAGACAACATGTATGGGACTAAGTCCTACGGCCTGAATCCGTCAATACCTGCAGTTACCCTCCGCTTAACCATCGTTCTTCGTGACGGTGGCTCTGAGGTAGGAAAGACCCTGTCTAAAGGATGTCCACAGGGCAGTGTTCTAGGTCCCTCGTCTGGGTCGTCGAGTTCGATTCTCTGATGCGTTGAGGTTGCCCAGCGGTTGTGTCGTAGCTTATGCGGATGACGGGCTTCTACTGGTCGAAGAAAACTCGCGGTTGGAGATAGAAACTCGAGCGACACGGGCATGTCAGGTTTTGGGTTGTGGAGTCTTCAACATTAGATGGTTTTTGATGCAGAGAAAACCACTATGATTCTTTTGCGGGGTCGTCTTCATCCGGCTCGCCCCCCGCGAGTTGTGATGAACGGCCGCGCAATTAGGTATGTCCCGGTTCAGAAATATCTGGGTGTTATCCTTGACGAGAGGCTTCTCTTCAGGGAGCACCTTCAGTTTGTCGCAAAGAAAGCGATAGATTCTTTCTTTGGCGTTTGTAGTCATTCATCCCGATTGGGGGTTGAATTTCCGTACCATGCGTATACTTTACAAAAGTGTCTGCGAAGCCATAATGTTGTACGCTGCGCCCGTCTGGGCACATCGTATGAGATTACAAGGTTATAGGGATATTCTATTGCGTGCCCAGCGTCTTCTTCTCTTAGCTGTAGGTTACAGAACGGTCTCGAGAGAGGCTATCTCTGGGATCGCCGGCACAAAACCAATTGATATCCTGGCTACAGAGCGTAACATGCAGTATACCTCTAAGAAGGATGACCTTCTTACCCCAGGTCGTATGCGTGAAATAGAAGACCAAGGTTTTGACTCTTGGGAAACTAGGTGGAACGATTCTTCTACTGGTCGATACACGCATGGTATCTTCCCCGATGTGCGGCAGTTGACAGCGATTAGGTGGGTTTCCCCTAATCTGTACATCACACAGTTTCTGTCAGGACATGGTGCCTTCAGGCATAGCTAGGTTAGATTTCGATTGGCGGACTCTGGACTCTGTCCAGAATGTAGGGTTGACGACACTGCAGACCATGTCCTGCATGTTGTCCTCGGTACGAGGCTGAACGTACCAGAGTTGTTAGGGAGCTAGAGAGAGTGAGCTCTTTTATGGATCTGCGGGCCAACTGGAAGACCCGCAGTGAGTGGACAATTGTTCCTTCGATTTCTGGCTCTGTGCAGATCTGCTGAGGGAGTGTAGAGTAGAACCCTGGGTGGCTAGGGCACGCCGGGGCTAGCTGATTGACCAGAGGTGCTTTGGCACCGTACCTCGGTTAGTATTGTTTTTGGTATCAATGGAGGTCGCGCTCGGGAGTATATGTCCCGTGCTTCCGAGCGCGATCATAGTTTGCTTTTGAGAATTTGTTAGAAATGGAGTGCACCCTGTAAGGGGTTCAAGTTGTGATCAACTTTATATCGTATAACCGGACCTCAAAGTTGGTGCTGGATGGGAGTTGATAGCTCTCAAACGGGGCAGACCTGGTGTCCTCGAGGACATATTATATAAATTAGTAAGTGCGCTCCTTTCTATAAGCTGGCGTGGCATGTTTGTAAAAACGCGGGTAGAACAGCATTATTGCTGTATAACTGATTAAAGCAGGCGAGGGGGTCATCGTGCTTCCACGACAGTCCTAAACTTGTTTCTAAGGTGGGTGGTTTCGTGGTGTCCCGTGTCTTCGTCGAAGGCATTGGACGCCATCAAAAATTTGGCCCAACTATCAGCCGATATGAATGTCCCTCGGGGCATTGACATCGGCGGCATCTCCCCGAGGTCGGTTGATGACTGTGGCGTTATCAGACCGAGGCGAAAAGACGACCTCCGGTAAAGCGCTTCAGGGCTAGGAACGGACGGGGTGGTGTGACAACCAGTAATGTCACTTGGCGGGCGTCATTCTCCTCGGGGGGGAACTCGAGTTACCCTCTGCTCATGCCATTCCGGACAATGTAATAATGTATGTTCCGCAGTGTCTTGAGCGCAGCAGAACATGCAGGTGTCGGTGTCTCTCTTGCCAATATGGTGGAGAAATGACTCGAAATTTCCGTATCTGGTGAAGAGTTATGTCATACAAAAAGTAATCTCTCCGTGACGTGAAGGCACCAGGCATTAAGGTCTAAAATCAATATTTTGGTCCACGTAGAAACTCCAGCCATCTGTCATTCCAGTTGTTGAAGGTAATCTGTCTTGTTTCCTGTTTGTCCACGCCGTTGAATATTGCTGCAGCTCCCTAACCTGTAAATCAACAGGCGTGACCGCGGCAAGGACGCAACATGCCCCATATGACATCGTTCTATAAGCCCTGATCACTCCTAGTAGGGATCATCGATGTACCTTCTGCAGCCTCTCTATTACGCTGAGAACCAACAGCGGAATGCCAAAAGGCGCCGCGTATAACAGTGCAAATATTTATAGCACACATGATAAGCCTTCTCTTTGAGGCCCCTAGGTCCTCAAAGAGAAGGCCTTGAGTATATTCAACTTGTGATGTTATGAGAATATTCAAAGATTTAACTGTTCTCTCCGCCCTGTCACAACTATGCAGCACATGCTCGGAAAAACAGCAAATCTTGTCAGTAATGACGCCCAGATACTTCACCGTAGATCTTTCAGTTAATGCATGTTGCCTGTAAATTAGTGGGGCCAAGTCTTCTCTTGCCAGCCAACCTTATAAACTCATAAGTAACTTTCCTGGGACTCGACAGTCGCCCATCGCTTTCTGAGGTATTGTCTGACCTGATATTGGAGGTATGTGCAGGTACCTTCTCCCTGAAGAGTTGTCATGATAGTGTCAGTCCCGAATGCGTTGGAGACGTCTAGCAATCAAGCATCGGGATGCGCCTGGTCCTCCAAGTACCACTTCTAGTTTCGGCAGTCCATTGGACAATATTTGAACTGGCCTGTATAGTGAAGCGTGTCCTGTAAAATCCATATTGATATTGATGAATACCAGCCCCAGCACTCAACTCTTCAATCAGTCTGTTCGATAACATCCTTTCGACAGCCTTTCCCATCGTGTTTAGCATACAGAGGGGACAAACACCAGCAGAAAAATTTCCATTCCTGCTCTTTGGGATGAAAACAAGTCTATAGTCCTTCAAGCACCTGGGAAACAAACCGTTCTCCATTCCGTAATTAGCCACGTCACCCATCTTCCAGGAACTCAGTCTAGCCAAACCCTTGAGAATAATTGCCGGGATACCGTCCGGGCCAGGGCTTCTTAAATATGCCAGGGCAGCATAAATATGGCAACTGAAAAGCGAACAGTCTCACCGCGGTTGACTTCTGCCGTTCGCTGATCCGGACAAGGGAATAGCTTGGCAATGTGTTCTCGAACTCGCTCAGCCGTGAGAGCAGGCAAACGTCTACCAAACCTTCTGGTCACTAACTGATACGCCCGCCCCCACAGGTCGTTGTTCAAGTTAGCGCGAAGTTTATATCATTTTTTCTTTACGTATGGCGACTTCACCAACGCTGTATGTGCACTAGTCGCTCCTGTCCGCGGTGGATCTATTTGGCTCTGTGGTTATCAGTATGTCCACGTCCTTCCGTATAGCAAGCTCCTCCACAAGATCATCGGAGAGCGAGTTTCTGTTTGCATTGGAAAGGAGCAGCTTAATCATTTCTGCTCTTTTCGCACATCAAGCCTCCGGTGCGATGCGTTTGACCCCCACAGTCCAGACATTTCCTGCTTTCGCGATAAGTGCCAATTTGATGACCTTTACCGCTGCAATTATAGCAAAGTTTAATCCAATTGGGGCCACGGCAGTCGACAATCCTCTGCCCGGTCCCAGTCCTCTCGTACATGTGAACGACATAATACCCAGCCAATCTTGATGCGTTTTTCAACAAGCGGACAAGCCGCTCTGTATGGCGTCACTGCAGTGATACTCTGTGTTTCACCATAAGCAGGCCTATTGGACGTAATTTGAAGTCTTTAGCATCGCCTATCCTATCAGTGACAGCTCACCTAATTTCTTGTTCAGATGTTTCTGCTTCAATGTCTTTAATATGGACGACTGCCCGCCTACCACCGCGCGTCTTGAGATTGACTTGCAGTTCAGCCACCTTGTCCCTTAGAACTGTCGTGAATTCTTCGGCTTTTTGGGCATTCTATTGTAACATGACGCTCTTCGTTATTACCCTTCCTCAAAGAGATGACTTCGCTGTCTTTCTCCTTAGAAACAGCATTCTTCATATTACATAACAAGTCAGCGTACATCTTGCCGTTAGCCTTAACAATAACAATTCTACTGTCCTCTATGGGAGGAGTACCTTTTTTTGCAGGCGAAACACCAGACCCAGTCTGGCCAGTAAGAGTCTCGGGATGCATAGCAAGTACTTTAATCTCCTCCTTACGGTTCCTCATCATATATGCCAAAAGCATCCGGACAGATGTGCCAACCCCAACTCCGGGTAGCAAGAAAACAACCTCTGGAGACTGCAACAAGATGCATCTGTACACCCGCAGTATCAACGGTAACGAACCCTTTTCTCCGTCTGCTGAATTATAATAGACAATTCAGACGTATTTAGACATCTTCTTGTTGGTGGTCTCGTCGCTCATTGATGTAGATTCATCTAAAACCATATCCCCAGACTTTAGTGTAGTTTCACGAGCGCGCTCGTCTTCCACCCGCAATCGGCGGGCAAAGTCATATAGACTGCAGGTGTCAACCGGGTCCGTTGTCAGCTCCTTGAGCGTCAAAAATCTCTCCTTGTATGTGGCAGGCCACTTGCGCGGTATTATGTCCAGAAGCTCGTCAGACAACTCTCGCTTCAGAATATCAGAAATATCTGAGTCCGCAGTAACATCGGTCTGCGTAGCCTGTGTCACAGCAACCAGAGGCGGAGACATTTTCCTCAACCAATTTAAGCCCTGGTGTATTTGTGCAAGTTCCTTCTCATGCGTCGTGAAATATCTGTAAAAGCCAGAGCCCAAATTCTGCCTTAATAGCATCATAGCCATTCCCCGCTGGTTAGTTAGGGTGCCCAGACTACCGGGCGAGAAATCCTCCTCCTTCAACCGGACGACAACGCTTCTTGCTTTTTGTATTAGCACCTCTGTGAGGCTGCAGCCACCTTTGACGAGTTTTGGGAGGCTCTCTCATTTATAGGAAGAGACCCACGCCTGCGCATGTTCGATTTTCAGAATCTACGCCGAAATCCGCCTATTATGAGAACCCACTCGACCTTTTGGGGATCCCCGGGAGGGTAAGTAAAATGTATCTCCCCAAATCCGGGGTCGGATTTGGGGGGGGGTTGGGGTTGATGGAGATCCGGGGGTATGAAAAAAATTGAGGGGATCCGGAGTTATAAGAGAAGGAAGATTCCCTATGAAAAGTCGGGTGGGGCTTAGAAAAAATTATTGAGCTCACCTGTAGTGACGTAGCCAATATCTTGTTTACCAGTTATGTACTGACGTAACTGTCCAGTTCAGTCAAGTCTATGGACTTAGAAAAATTTTATACAATTATAGAGGTTATGTTGTCTCTAAATAACACTGTTTCTTATGGCAAAAACTTAGTACACCGCGAAAACACTAATAACTTGAGAACCACATGATAGAAAATGTTGCCTACTCGTTCGATTGTGCATCAACACTTAGTTTACAAGAATCCATAAACAAAACACCACAAAAAATCACCTAACGCCAGATACACCTTTCAACTCCGGGAGTACTCGCGAGAACCACTTTTCTCAATCTTCGCCTACTTAGCAACTAATCCAGATCATTACGTTCCACCCCGGTGGTCACGGTTAGAGTAGCGAGCAAGTCCTATGTTGACTTCTTAAAGAAGGTCAAGGATACGGTTACGCAAGAGGAAGTAGGTGAAGTTTTGTCCCTTAGGAAAGGAATACGGGACGAGTTATGTATGAGTAAAACGGGCACAGAAGGCTGAGGAACTTAAAGTCCTGCGTAATAAAGCCGCGGATCTCCAGGTAGAGACTAAATTTAAAAACAGTAGACGCACTTTAGTTCACATTAAGGATATTGAAATCCAAGCGACAGAAGAAGGAATAAATGCTGCAGTGGTCCGAATAGTAGGGATGGATGATGAATTTAGAATTACATTTGTGGGCCGGCTTTTGGTGAGACCAAAAACAAAACGGTCATAGCTAAATACCGAGCAGCGAAGCGGTTGACTGAACCCAGAATAATGATAGGCTGGGTGTACTACAGATGTAGATAAGGGTATCTACCCTTAATAGCGAAAAGATGTTTTCGCTATTGGGCAGCGGGGCACGTCTCGGCTAATTGCAAGGGCGTCGATTGGACGCAGAATTGCTGTAATTGGGGCAACGAGGACACAAGAGTAGAGAGTAGGCAGGCAACAGCATGTATGATATGTGGATTGGAGGGCCACAGGATGTAGAAGTGTGCGTCCTTTGTATGAGATTCATGGAGTTCAACGCTAACCAGAGTAGAAGAGCTATGGACTTATGCTAGGAGACGTCCATCAACGAGGGGGTGGATGTTCTCTTAGTGTCAGAGCCGAATGTTGCGACGATTGTTGGACCGCTGTGGCTTTTCGATCAAAGTCACGATGCGGCGATAGGATTCTTGAGAGCTGGTTTTCCGGTTGTTAGTAGTGGGGCAGGAAACGGCTATGTATGGGCAGATTTAGATGGGGTGTTAGTCTAAGTGGGCTATCATTCCCCGAATGCCAGTATTGAGGAATTTGTGATATTCGTAGATGCACTAAGCGTCGAGATACGGAGAAGAAATGAAGGTATCCTGTTACGGATGACATTAATCTAGTCGCGGGTGACTTTAACTCGAAGTCCCCGGATTTCTCTGGATATGTGACCAACCTGAGAGGTTGACACCTCAGCAAACGCACCAGTTCACTAGGTCTAACGTGCGTTAACAGGGCTGGTAATCTGGTAACACGTTTGAGTGGAGCAGCTCTGGCTCGGCAGTAATCCTGGTATTTATGAATAGTGAACAAGTCAACATGTTCCAAAACTGGAGTATACTCGATACGGAGACGCTATCGGACCACCACTATATAGTATATGAGGTGGGTCAGCGTATGAACCGACTTGTGCCGTAGTCGATCACATCAAATAATGTATGTATCAGGTTTGCATGCAATATAAGTTTGCATATATAAGGTTTGCGCGCACCGGCTGGCAGAGTTGAATACGTCTGAGGATCTCACAGAGGTAGTGATAGAGGAGTGTGCATGTGTGAGGGTGACGGTTAGCGTACCAGAGAAACGACACACATATTGGTTGAACGAAGAGTTGAATCAGCTGCGACAAAGGCTTGGGCAATGAGAAGGGACGAGCCAACAGGTAAGCAGATATGGAGAGACAAACGAGAGCCAAATAAAAATATACTACGACAAGAGATGAATATAAAGCAACTATAAAGAGATCCAAGGAATACTGTTGGAAGAAACTATGTTCCAGCGTAGATAAGGATCCCTGGGATAAGGGTTTCCAAGTCACCACACTGGTAAATTCGGAGAAGGCTTTCAGCGCTGACTGAGAGACAAGTATGAGATTGTATTAAAGATCTATTTACATCACGAGAAGGGCCACCATGAGAAGAGATCCTGTCAGAGGAACTTGAGCTGTTTACAGTGAATGAGCTCCTCAGTGCAGAGAGGAAAATACAACTACACAAGAGTCCCGGCCCTGACAGAATACCAGTGGAGGTAGTGATGTTGCTGGTGGATCTGACTTCAGTTGAAGTACTAGGTGTAATGAACTGTATGCTGCTAAGAGAACAAATACCAAAAGAATACAAGAGGACGAGGCGGCTGCTAATTCTGAAGCCGAGTACAGGCTACATGACACGGTCGTACAGACTAATATGTCTTAATAAATGATTTCTGTGAGTTGTTCGAAAGGATGCTTGAAGCTAGGCTCCGGGAGAGCATAGAAAACCATAGAAGGCTGAGTGAACATCAACATGATTTTAGGTCTGTACACTTGACTGTTGATGTGGTGTGAGAAGTGATACAGGTAGCGTACAAAGCAGCGTCCAGAACATGGAGGACGTGAAAAATACCAGCTGTTATACTATTTGATATGAAAGATGTGTTTAAGTTGCTATGGTAGGACACTATTTTTCAAGTTCTTCGTAGGCGTGAGATAGAGGACTATCTAAGGCGAATGATTCAAAGATACAAGCAGGACAGATTTCTTGTTTGCCAACAGGAAGTAGCAAAAATCTTTTACCTAGTCACGTGCGGTGTTCCACAGGGTTCTGTGCTGGGGACGCTGCTTTGATGTATATTGCATGACGACATACTTAGATTAGTGTTCTCAGATGGAGTTCAGCCAGTCGCTTTTGCAGATGACCTGGCCCTTGTAGTGAGGACCAGAACAGAAGAAGTGGCTGCAAGAGGTAATGATGCGATAAGGATATTAGTATCAAAGATGATGGAAAAAGGGCTCCAATTATCCTGAGAAAAGTCAAGAGCTGTATTAATGAACAGTAGGAGGCAATTAATACCAGTGTCGATTAAACTTTATGATCATCCATGCAGCATGTAGACAAGGTCAAATACTTAGGGATATGGATCAGTAAAAATAGGACATTCGGAAGACACATCCAGGAAACCACCAATAAAGTAAACAGAATGGTCAAAAACCTTATTGGGCTGCTAACAAATGTGAATGAGCCTAAAGCATCCAAAAGGAAGTTGTTTGCGTAGGTGGTGAACTTCACGGTACTCTATGGCATACCAGCATAGGGGAAAGCCATGGAAATTGATAAAAACCGGTGCAGCTTGGAGGGAGTACAGAGGCGGATGGTCCTTCGGATGGCATCCGCATACACCTCGGTGTCACTAAAAGCTGTATTCATAGTACTGGGGATCCCCCAATCCAACAAATGGTCAGGATGAGGATGAGGATAGTGGAGGAGGTGCCGAAGAATGTTGCCTTGGAGGATATGCTCATAGAGTGGCAAGCACGATGGGACGCCGAAGGATGTGCTGGACACATCACCTTATTAGGATGGTGAACCATGGATCGGGAGGGAATTTGGGGAAAAATTGATTTCCCCAAATCCCTCATCCAATCCAATTTCCCCAAATCAATCATTGCCGGTCAGGAATTAGTTGACCCAATTCCTAACCGGCAATGGGGGATTTAAGGCATACCTATATGGGAGACAGTCAGCAAAAAGTGATGAATGCCTGTATTATGGAGAAGTAGATACTCCTGATCATGTAGCCTTTCAATGTCTGATTTTGATATTGTCCTATGAAACTTACTGTTTTATTTGCAGTAACTATTGTTTGTAACGTCGAAATTGGATTTATTATGATTATTAATATTAAAAATATCTAGAATAAAATAAATTTAAATGGTTTCAGTGGAAGTAATAAACTAAGGCATGGTCTGGGAGGATGTGGTTGATGATGGTGTAGCATTGTAGCATTTTTTGCTGCACAAATATACAGTGAATTATCATCCTTAACTGACAAGGATGACAAATGGGATGACTGACAAATGAGCTCACTTGTATGTAATCAATATGATTTATCCTTGGGAACTACAAAAATTGACAGCCTACTTCAAGATAAATTGTTTAATAAAAAATTACATTTAGAATTTGTAGAAAGATTGTCAAATCTTGAAGACAATAAATCAGCATTAAATAGTCTCATTGATAATTATAAAATTGTAATTAAGAGAATACAAAACCAGCTCTCTGAAAAATCTAAATCTGAGCAATACATTAATCTTGATTTAGAAGGTGATTATAACCAACACTTCACTGAGAAACTAACAAATCCTTTGGTTGCCGAAGGACTTATTACCCCCCTTATTAATAGATTATAAATCTATTCTCCACAGCAGTAATATAACAAATAATAATAATAATCTGACAATGGAGAAAATGGAATTCAGATGCATCATGTTGGAGATAATATGGGTTAGTCGCTTGCTGGTATATCTCATGAAGCTATAAATTTCATTGGTCTCCCACGGCCTGCATATACCATGGTGCACCCTTGGACTATATTTTTCATGCCCTGCTTGTGGACAGGGATGTTGAATTCTTAAATAAGATGGATTTCTTGTTTATAATTGATGGTACATATTCAAGATAAATTGTTTATTGACATTGTGTAGTGGCATTGGGTATATAAATTCAATTTTTGGCTTGATTGTGTGATTATTTTTTCTAAACATACTAATCTAATCTAATCTAATATAGGCAATGTTACCATAGGGTAGTGTTTCTTAACCTTTCAGTATTTACAAGCCAATTTTCAATCATAATTTTCATTGCACCCCACCAAGTAGCTAGACTGAAGGTGCAACCATATCAGAGAGGATCTGTTGAGAGCCAAATTAAGTAATGATTCCTGAAAGAGGGCAGAAGCTCTTTCAGTAGTTGTTAGGACCATAGTTCAGGAGGACTTAATGCCCATATCAACATCACTCAATTTTCTGAGTGCAGCGCCACTGAAAGCAATGGAAAACTACAGCTATTTTTTTTTCTTAGAAAATGTAGCTCTCTGCATTTTCATGTAACAAAGATTGAGGTATCTTCCTTGGTAAAATATTCTGGAGGTAAACTAGTCCCCCATTCGGATCTCCGGGTGAGAACTGCTAAGGAAGGTGACATCAGAAAATTAAAAACATAACATTCTATGAGTCGGAGCATGGAATGTTAGAAGTCTAAAAAAGATTGATAGGAAAGAAAATTTAAAGAGGGAAATGGATAGGTTAAATGTAAATGTAGTAGGAATCAGTGAGATCCGGTGGGAAGAGGAAAATGACTATCGATCCAGTGATTTTAGAATAATTAACTCAGTGTCAAATTAAGGGGAGGCAGGAGTAGGTTTCATAATGAACAAGAAGATAGAGAATAGAGTAGGGTATTTCAAAAAGCTCAGCAATAGAATCTTTGTAATCAGAATAAAATCAAAACCTAAGCTGACAGCAATTGTTAACGTCTATGTGCCTACAAGTACCCATGATGATGAGGAGATAGTGTGTGTATACGAAGAAATTGACAAAGCAATTAAATACATAAAAGGGGATGAAAACTTAATAATAGTTGGAGATTGGAATGAAAGCATCAGAAAAGGCAAGGAAGGAAATATTGTGGGTGGATTACAGGCTGGGCAAAAGGAATGAAAGAGGGGGCCGAGTTATTGAGTTTTTCACAAAGAACATAATTTAGTAATTGCCAACACCCAGTTTAAAAAATCATAATAGAAGAATATACACATGGAAAAAAACTGGTGATACTGCAAGGTATCAGATAGATTTCATCATAACAACAAAGATTTAGAAATTAACTCCTTGCCTGCAAAGCATATCCTGGAGCAGACATTGATAGCAACCATAATTTAATGAAAATGAAATGTAGATTGAGGTTTAAAAACTTGAAGAGAATGTGTCAGATGAATTGGTGGAATTTATAGAAGCTTGAGGAAAAGGAGGTAAAGAAGATTTTTGAGGAGGGCATCGCAAAAGATTTGAGTAAAAACAATAAGATAGAAAGTATAGAAGAAGAATGGGAGAATGTTAAAAAGAAAATTCTTAATTCAGCAGAAGCGAACTTAGATGGAACAACAAGAACTGTTAGGAAACCTTGGGTATCAGAGGATATATTCCAGCTGATGGATAAATGTTGAAAGTTAAGAATAATCAGTGGAAAGAAAAATAATCATTGGTAAATTAGATGGAGCATATAGGAAAGTCAAGAAAAATTTTGTGGTGCATAAATTAAAATCTAGTAATGTGTTAAATAAAGATGGCACATCGATTTATAATACAAAAGAAAGAGTCGATAGGTGGGTGGAATATATTCAAGAGTTATAGGGAGGAAATGCATAAGAAACTGGTGTTAAAAAGGAAGTCAAAGAGGATGAAAAGAGAAACAATACTGACATCTGGATTTCATAGAGCATTAAAGAATTTGAATGGCAGAAAGGCTCCTGGGATAAACGGGATACCTGCAGAATTACTTCGTAGTGCAGGTAAGGAAGCGATAGATTGATTATACAAACTGGGATGTAATATTTACAAAAAAGTGAAAGTTCCATCAAACATCAAAAACAGTCTTATTGTCATATCACAAAAAGTGGGAGCAGGTAAATGTGAAGGGTACAGAACAATTAGTTTAACTACTCATGCATAAAAAATTTTAACTAGAATTCTGAATAGAAGAACTGAGAGCAGAGTGGAAGAAGTGTAAGGAGAAGACCAATTTGGTTTCAGGAAAATTACAGGGACATAGGAAGCAGTTTTAGTACTCAGATTAATAGTAAAAGGAAGATTAAAGAAAAACAAACTGACATACATGACATTTATAGACTTAGAAAAGGCATTTGATAATGTAGACTGGAATAAAATATTCAGCATTTAAAAAAATTGTAAGTATGGAGATAGAAAAATAATGTAAAAAAGGAACCAAACTGCAACAGTAATAATTGAAGAATATAAGAAGGAAGCCTTAATAAAAAAGGGAGTCTGACAAGGATGTTGCCTACTTATGTTATTTTTTAATCTTTACATAGAACTAGCTATGATGTTAAAGAACAATTTAGATCTGGAGTAGTAATGCAAGGTGAAAAGATAAAGATATAATGATTTTCTAATCATACAGTAATTCTAGCTGAGAGTAAAAAAGATTAAGAAGAAACAATAAATAGCATGTATGAAGTCCAACACAAAAACTACTGCATGAAAATCAACAAGAACAAAACAAAAGTAATGAATTATAGTAGACATTATGTAGATGGATCACAGAATATAAACGTAGGAAGAGAAAAGACTAAAGAGGTACAATAATCCTGTTATTTGGGAAGTAGAATTACTAAAGATGGATGAAGCAGGAGTGATATAAAATGCCGAACAGCACAACTGAAACGAGCTTTCAGTCTGATATATAATTTGTTTACATAAGATATTAATTTAAATGTCAGGAAAACTTTTGAAAGAATATATTTGAAGCGTAGCTTTATATGAAAGTGAAACCTGCATTGACAAAACCAGAATCGATGCTTCTCTGTCTTACACCCACCATATCAGACATTCTTGCAGCTTTGCGAGAAGTTTCAATTTGTCTTAAACATTCTGGAATATCTGCGCAAACATGTATAAATGCTGCACCTCGTTCAATTCCAGCCAGTCTCAGTCAGATCGATCCTTCTATTACAATCTATTCTACCTTGAATGTGTATGTTATAATTTGTGTTATTGCAATTTAATAACTCATCAGTAATAAGTAATAGTTCGTCAGTATTAAGTATTCATGGCAGTAGATTTATACAGAATCATGGATAAATTTTTAATTGGGTGAAAGCAATCATTAGAGAATACTGATGTATCAACTAGTGCACAGACAAGTGATTCCAAAAATAAAATTAAAAAAATGTTCTCAAGAATACTTGCATGTTCCATAGAGAAGCTCTGGCTTCCAAAGAAATTACTCCTGGTCTGAATATTGTGCTAACAGTTGTAACTGTAGTAAATTATATAAAAATGATACTCCTAAAATCAAGAATCTTTTCTGCATTTTTTAAAGACATGGGTACAGGACATTCAGTGTTACTATTTTATTGCAAGACAAGATGGTTATCATGTGGAAAATATTTGCAATGTGTTCATGAATTAAGAGATGAGATCCCTATTTTTCTAGAACAGGAAAGCCGAGAAATTTTAATATGGTTTATTTGTGATGGAATTGAGCTACTTGATTGACATATTAAAGAAATTAAATACTTTGAATCTTCAATTCCAATGAGCAAATACATATATGTTGGGTACAAGTAAAAAACTTAATGCTTTTTGTAGAAAATTGGAATTGTGGAGCAGAAATTTACAGCAAAAAACCTAGAAATATTTGCAAATATGGATGATGAATGAGTTAAAACTTACAATATTGAAGAATAACATGTGAAGGTTGTTTTTGCAACCGTTGAAAATCATTTAGCCACGCCAACAAAGGATTTAAAAAAATATTTTATTGCTGATGTCAACTCAGTAGCAGGTTAAGAACAGGTTAGTGACCCATTTCAAAATATTCCTGAAAGGGTCATGACTGCAGAAGAAGAAATCTTCATAGACTTAACAGCAAGTGGTGAAATCAAAAGACAATTTCAAAAATCACATTGAATTTTGGGCAGGGGTGGATGATGAGTTTTCTGCACTGAAAACAAGAGCAGTTTGTATACTACTACCATTTGCCTACCTTCCAAAACCTACCTTTGCAAAACCGAATTTTCTGCGATGGCTGTTTTGAAGACAAAATATAGATCTCAGCTAAATATAGAAAAAGACTTCAGAGTGTCTATTTCTAATAGTAAACCCTCCTTCAAAAAACTTTGCTGAGATAAGCCCAAGAGTCACTAATAATTATTAAACTTGTTTTTAATTTAGTACTGATAAATTAATTATTAAATTATCTATATACTGTGCAAGCACATTGTGCAGTACTGATAAAATCCTATTTATAAGTTTATTATACCAGTGTAAATGTGTATTTTATTATTTATTATGTCAGAATGTATTTTGTTTTGCTTTCCTTTCAGTAAATTAATACATTTTTTAATATTTTCTTTTCGATAGGCCGTGCCCCCATTTAGTGTTATCACGCCCCCCTAGGGAGAGGTGCACCCTACAGGTTGAGGAATCAATGCCATAGAGGTAAAATTTGTATGAAAATTCTGTTGAAAACAGGAAAATTTTTACTATAAATAATGATATTAGGACTGCTGTGTTGAAGAATAATATAATACTAATTGATATACATCTATTTTATGGTTGTAATTTGAAACGTGATTTCTCGTTCGTTTCCAAGAATGGTGGTTAGTATTTGATCATCATTAACTGTGGTGGATCCAAATTCTAGTTTCGTACGTGATCCCACTGTGCTTTGTAATAATGCTGTAGTGTAATTTCTCGAATATGTCAACCAAGTAGCTCAATTCCATCACAAATAAACCATATTAAATTTTCTCGGCTTTCCTCTTCTAGAAAAATGGGGATCTCATCTCTTAATTCATGAACACATTGCAAACATTTTTCACATGATAACCATCTTGTCTTGCAATAAAATAGTAACACTGAATGTCCTGTACCCATGTCTTTAAAATGTGCAGAAAAGATTCTTGATTTTAGGGGTATCATTTTTATAAGCAATTTTTAGGCAGCAACTTATAAAGATATAAATCATTATAATTTGGTACACCTTCATAGGTGGATGTCCTATGGTTTGGATAGGAAAGGACATTTTTATAATAAGTCAAGAGTTCTGATTGCTTATTTTCAATAAATAGTATAATTTGGATGGAAGAGTGAGGATTCTAAAATATCTAAGAGAACACTTGCATGAATCTCCAGATTTCAGTTGACAAATCATCTTTTTTGGATAATAAATATTTTTTTGCTATCAACAGCAAAAAATAACTCCAACATTTAAAAGGGAATATACATATCCATAATATACCAGCAATAAATTTTTTCCTGTTTATTATATGCAATAGTGTAAGTAGACAAAAAAAGCCCAGTTTAATTTGGATGGCATAGATTGAACCTGGCTCTTCCAAGTATCAATTGTGAGACCCAGAAAATCAGCAGA